>JACEFZ010011721.1:355000-365000 GCA_014155875.1 Cepaea nemoralis
CCACAACAATTTTAACCACAACTGAATAGTACTTGGTTTTACCCCCTTATTTACCCTAAAAAAATAAAGCTACATAACGGGCACGCCCACCTGTCCAAACCCTCCTTTGGACGTCGTGTGGCTGATTATGGGCAATCAGACCAACTAATAACATATTAGTCCCTACCTTGTCATAATAGACAAGTGTGTCCTAACTCTAGGTTTTACCATGAGTTTAGGACGAGGGTAATAATGAGGTGTTCCATGTAACCATTTTTGTTGTAGTTGACCCTTGTTGTCCTTGTTTGGTACCATACATCTTTTCCTTTTCCTGAAATTTATCTCCATGGGTAGGGTGACTTATACGCTTTCCGCCTTGAGAATCTATTGATCCTTTTCCTGTGGATATCTTAAGAATGTCGCTTGATTGTATCTATTCTTTTGCTCCTTCTGTGCAGCTTAATCCATCTACTATAATATTAATTAATCCAACAACATTGTTAATGCAAGTAAATAATTAATATCATCGAATTCAATATTTATATTAATACCAATCTGCAATTACTTCTTAATAATTTAACAATCAACTAATGAATAACTATTAATAACACAATCATATACCGTTCACAGTTAGTGTGACAATACAAAACAAAATACTTGGCTTAGCCATTGAATGCACAATCATGCGTCTCTTGTGAAATTCTTATTCCGCGTATTGCCTTCACTCACGCTGTCAATGGAAAATCGGTAACATATGTACCTAATTGACTAAATTCTATTTGTAATAATAAATATTTAGTTGATTCTTATAGCATTGTTCCCTCAATTCGGCACTATCTGAATATATCTTTATCGAATTTCTTAATAACTTATGAAAGAACAGAACATTAATATATATAACTACTTAACTTATAACAAAGAACTGCCCTTCTAAACTATAATCGACTGAGAATGTCAGCAAGATTATTATCCTTTCCAGGAATGTGACAGATGTCAAATTCATAGTCTTGTAATAGTAATGACCATCTATGTATTCTCGAATTCTTCGGATGACCCGATTTGAAAATTTGCAAAGGTTTGTTATCCGAAAGAACCAGAAATTTCCTACCTAGTAAGTATCTAGAGAATTTCTCAATACTTTCAATTAAAGCTAGAGCTTCTAGTTCAGTAACAGCATAGTTTCTCTGAGTTTCAGATAGCTTCTTACTGAAGTAGAGAATAGGATGTAGTTTCCCTTCATGTAGTTGAAGTAATACAGCTGAAATAGCATGTAGACTAGCATCCGTTTGTAAAACAAAATCTTTTGAAATGTCAGGTAATTTCAAAATAGGATATGTACTAAATAGAGTTTTTATTTGTTGTAATAACTTCTCATGATCCTCTGTCCAAACTATCTTTGTTGGTTGACCTTTCTTTAACAGTTCCGAGAATGTTGCTGTCATATGTGCAAAATTAGGGATAAACTTTTGATAATAATTAATCAATCCTAATACACTCCTAAGCTCCTTCTTTGATGTTGGAGGTTTGATATTGAGAATCTTTGTCACAACTAATGGATCTGTTTTCCTAAATCCGTTAGAGATTCTATGACCTAGAAATTGTATCTCAGTAAACCCTATCTCAATTTTACTTGGTTTAGCTTTCAACCCATGTTCTTGTATTCTCCGGAATACTTGTTTTAGAATTTTAACATGTGTGTCAATATCACAAGTATGAATACAAATATCATCCATATACGTTGCTACGTTGGTAATTCCATGAAGTAATCTTCTCATCATTCTCATGAATGTACTTGGTGCATTTTGTAAACCAAATGGAAGATATGCCCATTCATATAAACCTAACGGCGTGCTAAAAGCTGTAATATGCTTTGAATCTTCCTCCATTGGAATTTGCCAATATCCTTTTGTAAGGTCAATTTTCGAAAATAGTTTCGAGTTTGCCATGGTTTCAATTAACTCATCGATATTTGGCATAGGTTCTGCATCTAGTAAAGTTAATTCATTAACTTTCCTATAATCAACGCATAAACGTAATGACCCATCTTTTTTCTTAACAATTACAACTGGTGAACAGTAATTTGAAATTGATTTCTTTATAATTCCAGTTTTATCTAGATCTGAAATTTCTGTAGTAACTTTTTCCAAATAATGTATTGGAATAGGATACGGTTTCACTTTAACTGGGATATTTGATAATAAAGTTATCTTATGTTTAATCAGTGATGTCTGTCCCGGTTTATCTGAAAAAATTGAACTATATTCCTTTATTGCAATAATAAGTTTTTCTCTATCTTGTACTGATAAATCTTTACTTATCTGTATCGCTTGCCAATTACTGTCGTCTATTCACTATAGGTGTTGGAATTTGTTGTTGTATAGCATCTTCTTGTTGCTCATTAATTACCCAACAAGCTGTTGCTATCCTATGAGGAATTTGTTTTGTCACTTGACCTGAGTTATCCTCACGTGGAATATATGGCTTCAACATATTAATATGAAAAATTTTATGTTTGCCATTGACATCAATACGATAATCTACATCGCTAATTTTCTTAATTACCTTAAATGGACCTTGCCATGAAGTAACAAGACAATCTCGAGGATCAGGTAACAATAACCAAACCTCTTCTTCTTCTTTCAAGACTATTGTCTTGGCGTTCCTATTACCATATTGTCTGTATCTTTCTCCAGCTTTATCTAGTGCAGATTTTGCAATCTGACAAGCTGTGATGATTTTTTCTCTTAATTGTGTCACCATTTCATATGCATCTCTTTTCGGATGATCATATGTTTTCTTTGTGAGTAAGTCATTATATATTAATAATGGACCTCTTGGATTTGCTCCATATACCAATTCGAATGGAGAAAACCCTGTACTAAATTGTGGTACCTCTCGGTATGCAAATAGTACTGCTGGTAATAACATATCCCAATCTTTGGGCCTTTCCGCAGCAACTTTCGCCAGAGTTCGTTTAAGAACTCCGTTGTAGTTCTCATTCACACCATTTGTCATCGGGTGCCAAGGTGAACTAAACACCTGTGGAATCCCAAGTATCTTCATTGCCTCTTGAGTAGCTGTTGATATAAACTGACTACCTCTATCTGATAATATGCAGCTAGGAAATCCTATTCTGCTAAAAATTATCAACAATGAATCTAGAATGGATCTACTCGTGATACACTTTAAAGGAATAGCCTCTGGCCAACGAGTACACAGATCAATCATAGTTAATATGAATCTATTGCCTCGATCAGTAGTTGTATTTAGTGGACCCACAATATCTATAGCTATTTTCTGAAATGGTCGTGATGCCAAATCAGTTTTCTGAACATGTGCTTTGGGATGTTTGCCTTTTTGTGTGGTCATTTGACATAATGTACATGAACGTACATGTGTGGTAATGTCTTTGTTATATCCAGGCCAATAGAACTGCGTTAGCAATCTATTAGTGGTTTTAGCAATCCCCATATGACCAGCGAATGGAGAATCATGTGCTAATTTTAATGCTTCAGTACGATATTTCGATGGAAGTACAGTCTGAAAATAACGTGATGTACCTCTATCATATCGCCTCGATAAAATATTATTGTCTAGGAAAAATTTCCAATTACCTCTTTTACCTTGTTTTGTTGGTTCACTCAACTTCTTAAAACAAGATTTAGAGTCGAATCCCGTTTCTGATCTTCTGGTAAATCAGTCACTAGTCTGATATTATTTTCTAATTTGTCACTGTCTTTATCCCTTTTGTCTTGAGCTCTTGTAATTGCGTTAGCTCTTGCATGATCAATCTCCCATTGCTTTGCTTCATGAATCGTTTCTATACATTCATTACTAATACTGTCAGTTATACCCTTATCTGACTTACTAGTCTGATCATCATATCGTTGTATGATAGCTGCGTGTGTCTCTTCTAAATCGTCTGAGTCACTACTGGAGTATATGTATGCTGTACTCGCTTCCTTCCAGGAATTTCTCATCGGACACGACCTACTAGTGTGTCCGTACGCCCTACATGAGAAACATTTAATGCTTCTTAAATATGCTGTGATCTTTCCAAATGTCAGTTGTTATACATATAATATAGCGCTGTGGCTTGTTTCATATCGTGCAGTTTCTCGCGTCTGGTGCGACTATTATATTTCTACTGCACTTCTTCTATGTAATGTTGTTCTTACGTCCTGATATGGTAATTCTCATTGTACCGTTCTTATAATATATACACTTTCACTTACTGTTGTAAACTTTGTAACGTCTAAGATCTTCAACTTACTTGAAATACTTCCCGATCTTCACCATTTTTTGTTACGTGGAGTTTTCGTGCGTTCTTTCATTCTGTGTAGCACGGTGTGGAATGTGCCGCTGGCGCGTAATTTCTTTTATGTTCAGCTATGGAAATTGGCGGGGAATCTGTGTTGACAAACAAACAGTCCAGAGCTGTCCTCTAACTCCCACGGGACCGTACACTTAAAGCAACTTAAATTGAACTCGTCAAGAACAGATCAGAACAACAAAACATGTTCTATCTTACCAACAGGATCATGAATATATGGCAGACTCAAATCGAGCAAGCGAAAAACGTACTTTTATTCCGCCGCAGGACAAAAGATATAACTCTTGTAGAAACTTGAGCTGATCCCTATACGCAGGATCGGCGCTCACTTAAATAACATCTACTTACGAGCTCCGAGTCCAGCTCGCTGCCCTTGAGGCCTTAATTATCCAAATCCTCAGTTCAACTGATTAAATAAAAGTCTAGGTATCTGCACCCGGTCTTTCCACTGTTGTGTTGTCTTTAATACATTCCTCTCCGGACTCCCAGCTGCTTCATCACGAAATTACCGCCTCCAGGTGTCACCTTCACACGGAGCCTTTTAGAAACACATCCTCTCGAATCCACAATTCACAGCGTCCCCCGTTGCCGTCCAATGACGTTGTTTTCCTTTCCTTGGTTTCTCATATTGTCGTCCAGTTTTGTGTCTGTCTGGGAAAATCCAGTAAGGTCTCTTCTTTATCCTTGGTGGCGCGTGTTCCGTTATGTGGCAGTATGGTTGATTGTTACACAGCACACTTCAGGAGCCACTCGCCCAGTGTTCGAGTTGTTGGGGCAGTGTGAGATCCAACCACTGGTAATACAAGTGAAGTAGGTAGGCACAGAGAAGCAAGATGTAAGGAGAGAGGGAGAGAGAGAGAGAGAGAGAGAGAGAGAGAGAGAGAGAGAGAGAGAGAGAGAGAGAGAGAGAGAGAGAGGTTCGAAAACTGCATGCGATATACCGCATGAGGAATGCGGAGTGGGTAGGTCTACAAATGCGAGGCTTCACTCATACTGTTCTCTATGGAATAGAGGCAGTAAGGTTAATTGCTACACAACGCATTTGAGGATCAAACCACCCAGTGGTTGTGTTAAAATAAGACCACCGGCAATATAGTTGGAATATGTGGGTACAGAGAAGCCTGATGGAGAGAGAGAGAGAGAGAGAGAGAGAGAGAGAGAGAGAGAGAGAGAGAGATTGGAAAAGTGCCTACGACACACCCCTGATGTATGCGGGGTCGGTCGTTCTACAAATACGAGGCTTCACTCATACTGTTCCCTATGAATTCGGGGCAGTAAGGTTGATTGTTATACAACGTATTTGAGGATCAAATCACCCAGTGGTAGTTTTAAAATCAGACCACTGGCAATATAGTTGGAATATGTAGGCACAGAGAAGAAAGATGAAGAGAGAGAGAGAGAGAGAGAGAGAGAGAGAGAGAGAGAGAGAGAGAGAGAGAGAGAGAGAGAGGAAAAGTGCCTACGACACGCCCCTGATGTATGTGGGGTCGGTCGGTCTGTAAATACGAGGCTTCACTCATACTGTTCCCTGTGAATTCGGGGCAGTAAGGTTGATTGTTATACAACGTATTTGAGGATCAAATCACCCAGTGGTAGTTTTAAAATCAGACCACTGGCAATATAGTTGGAACTATGTAGGCACAGAGAAGTAAGATGGAAGAGAGAGAGAGAGAGAGAGAGAGAGAGAGAGAGAGAGAGAGAGAGAGAGAGAGAAGAGAGAGAGAGAAATTAGAAAAGTGCCTACGACACGCCCCTGATGTATGTCGAGGGTCGGTCGGTCTACAAATACGAGGCTTCACTCATACTGTCCCTATGAAAGTAGGGGCAGTAAGGTTAGATTGTTATACAACGTATTTGAGGATCAAATCACCCAGTGGTTGTGTTAAAATCAGACCACCGGCAATATAGTTGGAATATGTAGGTACAGAGAAGCAATGATGGAGAGAGAGAGAGAGAGAGAGAGAGAGAGAGAGAGAGAGAGAGAGAGAGAGAGAGAGAATTGGAAAAGTGCCTACGACACGCCCCTGATGTATGCGGGGTCGGTCGGTCTACAAATACGAGGCTTCACTCATACTGTCCCCTATGAAATAGAGGCAGTAAGGTTGATTGTTATACAACGTATTTGAGGATCAAATCACCCAGTGGTTGTGTTGAAATCAGACGACCGACAATATAGTTGGAATATGTAGGCACAGAGAAGTGAGATGGAAGAGAGAGAGAGAGAGAGAGAGAGAGAGAGAGAGAGAGAGAGAGAGAGGAGAGAGGAAAAGAGAGAGAGATTGGAGAAGTGCCTACGGCACGCCACCGGATGTATATGGGGTCGAATCGGTCTACATATACGAGGCTTCACTCATACTGTACCCTATGAAATAGAGCCAGCAAGGTTGATTTTTATACAACGTATATGAGGATCAACCCCCCCCCCCCCAGTGGTTGTGTTATTGAGGCTGTGTAACATCAGACCACCAGCAATATAGTTGGAATAGGTAGACACCGAGAAGCAAGATGGAAGAGAGAGAGAGAGAAAGAGAGAGAGAGAGAGAGAGTTTGGAAAAGAGCCTACGACACGCCACATATGGCATAGGTAGGCACAGAGAAGCACTATTGTTGAGAGAGAATGAGAGAGAGAGAGAGATTAAGGGAGATCGAGAGAGAGATCGAGAGAGAGAGAGAGAGAGAGAGAGAGAGAGAGAGATCGGAAAAGAGCCTACGACACGCCACACATGACATATGTAGGCACAGAGAAGCACGATTGTTGAGAGAGAATGAGAGAGAGATTGAGAGAGAGAGAGAGAGAGATTGGAAAAGAGCTTACGACACGCCACACATAGCATAGGTAGGCGCAGAGAAGCACGATCGTTGAGATTGAATGAGAGAGAGATTGAGAGAGAGAAAGAGAGAGAGAGGGGGAGAGAGATTGGAAAAGAGCCTACGGACACGCCACACATGGCATAGGTAGGCACAGAGAGCACGATTGTTGAGAGAGAATGAGAGAGAGAGAGAAGATTGAGACCGAGAAAGAGAGAAAGAGAGAGAGAGAAGATTGGAAAAGAGCCTACGATCCGTCACACATGGCATAGGTAGGCACAGAGAAGCAGGATTGTTGAGAGAGAATGAGAGAGAGATTGAGAGAGAGAGAGAGAGAGAGATTGAGAGAGAGATTGGAAAAAAGCCTACGACACTCCACCCATGGCATAGGTAGGCACAGAGAAGCACGATTGTTGAGGGAGAATGAGAGAGAGAGATTGAGAGAGAGACAGAGAGAGAGAGATTGGAAAAGAGCCTACGACACGCCACACATGGCATAGGGGCGACACGCCACACATGGCATAGGTAGGCGCAGAGAAGCACGATCGTTGAGATTGAATGAGAGAGAGATTGAGAGAGAGAAAGAGAGAGAGGGGGAGAGAGAGATTGGAAAAGAGCCTACGACACGCCACACATGGCATAGGTAGGCACAGAGGAGCCCGATTGTTGAGAGAGAATGAGAGAGAGAGAGAGAGAGAGAGAGAGAGAGAGAGAGAGATGAGACCGAGAAAGAGAGAAGAGAGAGAGAAGATTGGAAAAGAGCCTACGACCCGTCACACATGGCATAGGTAGGCACAGAGAAGCACGATTGTTGAGAGAGAATGAGAGAGAGAGAGAGAGAGAGAGAGAGAGAGAGAGAGAGAGAGAGAGAGATTGAGAGAGATTGGAAAACAGCCTACGACACTCCACCCATGGCATAGGTAGGCACAGAGAAGCACGATTGTTGAGGGAGAATGAGAGAGAGAGATTGAGAGAGAGACAGAGAGAGAGATTGGAAAAGAGCCTACGACACGCCACACATGGCATAGGGGACAGGGTAGAGGATAAGTTGGAGGCCGGAAAAGGGTGATATCAGGAGGGTGTGGAAGCAACAGAGTGGGGAGGGGAAATGACTACGATTAGATGAAACTATGTTGGGTGTTGAGGCCGTGTGGTGTTAGGCACCCCATAGTGAATATGAGCCGGTTTTCTGTATTCTTGCGATGTTGCGGACCAGAGGAGCAGGACTGGATGACAGTGACCTGGACATCGGAAGCACCTTGATGGTTGGCGCTATTGAAGTGGGTGGAGACAGGCTTGCGCTCGTTGGTGTTGATGTCCATCAGATGTTGGCGGAATCTGTCGGCTAGCATGAGGCCCGTCTCCCCAATGTACTTCATATCACACCTTTTGCATATTATGGCGTAAATGATGTTGCGACTGGTGCAGGAAAATTCTTCTGTGATGCGTAAATTGCCTTTGGGGAATCGCACTACTGGAGTGTGGATCACATATGGGCAGGTCTTGCACCGAGATCTCAGGCAAGCCTTAGTTCCTAATTGTGATGGTGGAGGTGGAAATCCCTGTACTCTATTGTGGACGAGTACATCTCTGAGGTTGCGGTCACGTCTGTAGGCCACTAGTGGTTTCTCTGAAAATATCGCGCTGGTAGTAGTGTCAGCTTGAAGGATAGATAGATGTCGAAAGAGGATATTCTTGACTGAAATATTATGCGGATGGTAGGTAAGAGAAAGTACCGGTCGAAGGTTTTTTGGTCTAGGTGCAGAGGTGAGAGCCTCTGCGCGGCTAATGGGTAGAACCCGGCGGAAGGCTGATGATAGGACATGATCAGGATAGCCACGAAACCTGAAGAAGTCCAACATTTCCTGAGCACTGTGGCGAAAATCCGCATCATTTTGGCATAGTCGTCGAAGGCGCAGAAGTTGAGAATAAGGAATAGCGTCTTTGCAGGACGGAGGGTGAGAGGAGGTGTAGAGTAGAAAGGCATGAGAGTCAGTCGGTTTGTAGTAGACCGTCGTGGTGAGACCATGGGTCCCAATAGAAACGGTAAGGTCTAAGAAGTTGATAGAAGTAGAGGAAATATGGGAAGTGAGTTTGATAGAAGACGTGCAAAGACGCAATTCCTTATTCTCAACTTCTGCGCCTTCGACGACTATGCCAAAATGATGCGGATTTTCGCCACAGTGCTCAGGAAATGTTGGACTTCTTCAGGCTTCGTGGCTATCCTGATCATGTCCTATCATCAGCCTTCCGCCGGGTTCTACCCATTAGCCGCGCAGAGGCTCTCACCTCTGCACCTAGACCAAAAAACCTTCGACCGGTACTTTCTCTTACCTACCATCCGCATAATATTTCAGTCAAGAATATCCTCTTTCGACATCTATCTATCCTTCAAGCTGACACTACTACCAGCGCGATATTTTCAGAGAAACCACTAGTGGCCTACAGACGTGACCGCAACCTCAGAGATGTACTCGTCCACAATAGAGTACAGGGATTTCCACCTCCACCTATCACAATTAGGAACTAAGGCTTGCCTGAGATCTCGGTGCAAGACCTGCCCATATGTGATCCACACTCCAGTAGTGCGATTCCCCAAAGGCAATTTACGCATCACAGAAGAATTTTCCTGCACCAGTCGCAACATCATTTACGCCATAATATGCAAAAGGTGTGATATGAAGTACATTGGGGAGACGGGCCTCATGCTAGCCGACAGATTCCGCCAACATCTGATGGACATCAACACCAACGAGCGCAAGCCTGTCTCCACCCACTTCAATAGCGCCAACCATCAAGGTGCTCCCGATGTCCAGGTCACTGTCATCCAGTCCTGCTCCTCTGGTCCGCAACATCGCAAGAATACAGAAAACCGGCTCA
>JACEFZ010011721.1:370000-421227 GCA_014155875.1 Cepaea nemoralis
TGAACATGCTATAGCTGCGTGGTGTCGTAGTAAAAGTGCCATGTCAGCAGTTGGCTAGCTATAACCACCGCAAACCAGTCTAAACTGGTTATTGCTATAGCTATAATCACGTGACTTGGTGCTATAAAACAGCCAAACGCCATGGCTTAAGTCTCATTCTATTGCTGACCACTACCGAGAAGCCAACTTGATACGTTTACAGCATATCGGAAGCATCCAACACAATGCATAACCCACCGGAGAGAGCGAAAGAGTGAGAGAAGATAGTCAGCCCGCCCGCCCGAGAGATAGACAGAAGAAAGTAAGTATCATAATTATAATGTGTCCCATCCGCCATGTTGCCATTCGACTCGAGTACCATATATCGCACGTCATCAACCATTCTTCTTATATGACTTACACGCTCCTTCACTGTACATCTTTTCTTATTTTGTAAATTATAAAACGGCTTCTGCACCTCTGTAGGCTCTGGCGTCTTGTACTGATGAACGGAATTTGGCATTAATGCAAAAATGGTCTATCTGATTTTTTGTGTGTTATCAGGCGAGTTCCACGTGACTTTGTGTATATTATTTTCCGAATATATTCCACCTATAGGGGAATGAGAATTCAAGCTGGGCGAAGGAAATGCGAGAATGCATAACATGAGAGTAGGCAGTGCGTTACGGATAAGTCCTTAGCAGATTTTCCCTTGTGACACACTCGAGCACCCTTCCGATAGTCTCAGAGTGAAGATCAAGAATGGGTGCGACTAGATGAGACGTTGACCCAAGTTTTAGAGGATGAGCTAAAACACACATCACTAGAAGAGAAAGTACAAAGGTTTGAAGAGATTTATACCTCCACTCACTGCGTCAGTTTGGTAGCAGTGAGAGAAAGGATGCAGATAGCCCGCAGGAGACCAGGTGGCAGAAGCTGCTAGAGGAGGTAAGAAAAGAGCTACTTGAAAACGGTATAGAGCCGTAGCTGAGAACGAGAAGGAGGGCTTGCGCCAGGTGAGGCAACATCTGAAAGCCAGGTACTATGCCCTCTATCGAGCGGGGAGGTTCTACAAGAACAGACATAAAATCCTGAAGGCGAGGAAGAAATTCTTCCAGGAATCATACAAGATTGCCAGAAACTTGTTCTTTGAGCAGCCACGATCTGGCAGCCTCAATGTTAGCAAAGAGGATCTAGAAGAACACCTCGTGAATACGTATTCAGATGTCCAGCGGGACACTCCACTCGGAGAGAGTGAGGGGCTCTGTCACGGAATTACTGGAGAAGTCGACCAGCATGATGGATTGCCAGAGAAAGTCGTCTCTAGACCGCCGCAACTCTTTGTTGCTTTCCCTGATTAAACGCCGGCCAAAATTCTTTGAGTACTGTGGCATAATTGCTAACCACCATTATTCAGTTGACAAGAATTCAAGCCAAGAAGAGGAGAAAATATAAAACAATGGACTTTACTAACGCAAACTGAAAACAAACCTTTAAAACTTAATGCAACATCAAAACTGAAACTGGAACAAGTGACAGATGACGTCAATTCTGGGAAACATTTCATCAGCCCAAACTCAGGAGATCATTGGATAAACAGCGACACGTGACAACGCCTCTATTCGGAAACCCGCGTAGAATATGTTAATCGCGAACTCTTCCTAAAACATGCCTGATGAACAGACGTGAAAGCTAGTGTGACCGATTTTCAAATAGGGAAGGCAGAATGTCTGGATCCCAGGTGAGCTTGTTAGTCCTTAGATTGAACTGATGACCAGATGTATCAAAGGCCCAGAAATGGTATCCAGTGTTTGTAGTGTCAATTGAAATGTATTTTTATAAATTAAAACCTCTGAAGTGTAAAATGCTTGACTGTAGATTCTGACGAAGCAAAGCCGATTCCCGGGCAAACTGACAATCTACTACTCTTTTCGAATACTGCAATCTCTAATATTCTTAAAGATAATTATTAACTTTAAGAAGTACATAATACTACTACATTCTATTCTAAACAACTGTACGAAGTGATGATTCTAAAGCAATCTTGTGCAGTTCGTCAGAAACACTGCTAAAAATGCCATCACTATCTACAGCTAAAATGACAGTTCGTGTACTAGAATAAGTGCCTTGTTCTAAAACAGACTTATTTATGCCTATTTACAATCTAGAAAGCTGAAAGAGAACTCCAATCTTTCCTTTCTCCTTCATCTATTGAATAAATAGGGTTTGATGTAATAAATATTTATATTTATGTCACAATTTAATTAGATAAGGACACTTATGAACTGCATTACGTCAGAAAAGTTGTGCTTCGCGGAACTCCACCACCAGAAGTTGACTTAACTCATTACTCAACACAACTTAACAAACACAACCACCCACAACTCAACACTCAACACCACAACAACAACAGATAATGGGAGAGGAGTTATTATACACAGAAGAAGAAGAAGTTGGTTAATTGGGAAAACACAGAGAATCATTTACACACACTACAAACCCAATTGAGTGATAGAAATGTTATAAATGTATGTCATTTATTTACATGCATCTTGACACCTCCTCACTCTTGTCACTGTCTTACTGTACACGTCTCACTGACCCCAGGTCCAATTAGAACTTACATACAGCAGGAACCGGTTGATACAAGGCGTACACAGTGTGATAAACTCTGACCACCCCAAATTAACCCAACACTAGATTAGAGAAAAAGAGGAGGGAGGGAAACTGGTTCCTACTTCAGGAACTTAGGTTTCTTTTACCTACTTCTAGATTATTGCATTGGTAGAATTGTATATGTTTATGTGAATCTTACACAGTGAATTCTTGGTGGCAACCCATTGGCAACCAACTGGCAACCAACCAACCAAACCAGACCACAGAGAGAAAGAGATGAACCGAACTTGAGATGGAAGAAGACTTGGCCATGAGCAGAGTATGGGAAGCCTTCAGAGAAGCTACACGGGCAGAACTGAAGTGGATCCATCAGTCAATGGACCCAGGCTATCCTAATCTTCCCATCGCAAGGGTACATTTCTATTAGGAAAACACACAACACTCAGTTTCAGGAACTGATACATAATTGTTGATTCATCATCTTCACACTTAACATGTAAAGCATTCAAATGTACACCATGTTTCAACTCTTATTGACATCTCATGTATTGATGCTTGTTTGTTGATGGTCTGTGACATTGGTCCTATATGCATTTTTCTAAATTATCTTGTATAAACCAACATAGAAAATGAATAACAGGCCAGAAGACACAGGCCCATTCAATAAATAATTAACTGTCACTGATCTTATGTTGATTATTGGTTCAACCTATCTGTGATTCACCATCTTATGTGTGTACACCAAATTGTCAAGATCTATTGTGACTGGTTATGTGTTTAATTGTTTAAAAACAAATTAAATCATGCAGAAATAATGAATTGGGAGAAAAGACTCTATGCCTATCAACTGCTCAACATCCATGCTTTCTTAACATAAATCAGGCTGAGAAAATTTTCCAGACTTTCCTCAGATAAACAGAAAGGGGGCTCAAGAGCTATAAGAATCCTTGGAGAAGGGGCAGAATCCCAGTTATTATTTTCTATTCTCACCAGGGCCACAATCTACATCTCCTAGACTACATTAGATAACGAGGCCTGCAGATAACTCAAGGTTCATATTCTGGGGTTATTGAAGACAGAAGAGGATGGGGCCCAACTTCTTTGATTAGAAATGGGGCATGCACTAAAGTGATCTCCCACTCCCTTCAGAATATATGACATATTGGTGGCTCGTCCAGGATGGTTCCCATAAATAAATTAAACAATTAAATAATACAATGTGTAATTAAAAAGTTACATAAAATATTCACACAATTATCTTTAGATTTTGAACATTGTCATTTTCTTATATTGATTGACAGCCACATGATATGAATGACATTTACAGATAAATACGAGTAGGTGACTGATCATTCCTCCTGAATAAGGGGACCATTTTCAAATAGGTTTATACTTCAGAAAAAGCTGCTCCAGGAGAAATATAGAGTGTGAATCTACTATTCAAACACTACTTCTCTTCCAGAGAAGGTGTTCTTTTCCTGAGGAGTCTGATCTTACAGCATTTCATCAACCACCGGAAAATCTTATCCGGAGGGAAATCTCTGTCTAATTTCAGATTCTTTTCTTTCATTAGGGATTAATTCTGGTTACTTTAATGCCTGCTGCCTTTGGCTTTTCCAGCATTGACAGACAGACATAACATAAAGTGTTTAATATTGCACATGCTCTGTTGTATATTTGCAGATCGGGGACTGACAAGCTTACGCGGATCAGACCACACTGCATTTATATTTCTTTAGGTAGAGCAAACAAAGCAATAAATTCTAGGCATGGCGGAAACTGCAAAGTTTAGAGCCCAAATAACGGAAACAGGTAGGGAATGCGGGTTAGATGGCCCTGAGCTAGCTAACTATGTTTCAGATGCATTCGACAAAAGAGAAAGACTGCACGCGGAAATGGCCCTCAAATAAAAACAGCTTCAGGCTGAATTGGCTGAGAGGGAAAAACGACTTCAAGCAGAAATAGAGTAGAAAGATAAACGACTTCAAGCAGAAATAGAGGAGAAAGAGAAACGATGTCAGGCATAATTGGAGGAGAAAGAGAAACGACTACAGGCTGAAATGGAAGATAAGGAGAGAGAGAGAGCGTCAACATCAACTGGAGTTGAAGAGAATGGAGACTGAATTGGAGATCTGAAGACTAGGGGAGGGAGTGGTCCCACACCCTCAACCTCATCAGGATTGCCAGTGACAGAACCACATCCTCAAGTCTCCCACCTTAATTCAGGAGCTATGTCGTTTCCTCTGGAACCCTTCAATGAACAGACTGACCACATCGAAGGATTTTTATCACGCTTCGAGGCAATGGCTGTCAGCTGTGGGCTTGAAGAAGGGAGATGGGCGACGAAGTTAGCGCAGGCTTTAAGATCTACCGCTTATGACTATGACGTGTTCTCTCGCCTCACTCGTGAGGAGCAGCAGAACTACGCAACACTAAAGACGGCACTCTTGAGCCGAGTCGAAGTGGACGGAGATTCTTCCAAAGCTCGATTCAAAGCCGCAAGAAAGGAACCGGGTGAGAGTTACGCGCAACTAGTTGAAAGAATGAAGCATACATACAAAGATGGGCTTGCTTAGGAGGATTTGAGGAAAGTTTTGAAGGACTCCGTGAAATGATCATCATTGATCAGATCAAGGGGAAAATGCAGAACGAAATGAAGGCATTCTTAACCCAAAACGGGGCTGACCGCCTAGAAACTATAATCATCCTGGCAGAGAGATTTGAAAAATCTCAGAAGGAGATGGGAGGTAAGGGACGTTCGAACAACACCCCCTCTCAAGATAAAACTCCCAAGCCAATAGAGGGTGAAAACACTTTAGCCACCAAGAAAAATGGGAAATCCCAGAAAAACACTCAAAACACAGCCCAAACAGTGCCGAAGGAGGACAAACCATTCTGTACCCATTGCAAAATTAGAGGTCACACATTTCAGAATTGCAGGAAGAAGCCACCTCCACACACAGCGGCCTGTTTGGCCAACCGAAAAGATAAAAAAAGTGAGCATTGGTGAAACGTCCAAACAGACACCTCATCAAGACACATCATCTCGTATTCCGGTTGTGGAATCCATCTTGCTAAATGGATTCAAAACGACTTGTTTATACGATACTGGATTATCGTATGACTGTGTTGTTTCATCATCCTTAGTTCACCCTGAACAGGTGACAGAGGAAATAGTGGAATTACAGGGACCACTGAAGAGTTCAACAAATATGTCTCTTCCAGTGGCAAAAGTGAACATAGCCTCGCGGTATATCACTGGGACAATCAAGGCAGCAGTCTTGGACGATCCGATATATCCTGTAATTCTCTGCTGTAGATTTATCGTTCTAGGAGAACCTGTTCAACCTGTGGCGATGGCGACCATGACCACTCGATCCCAGGCAACAAAAACTCCAGAAACAACTACGCCAATCCCTCGAACGGAGGAACTGAAGAGGGCACAAGAAGCCGACAGCACCTTGGATCCCTGCTTCAGAAAACTGCCAAAATGACATTTACCTCTACGTAAAGGTGATCTGTTCATGAAGTCAGAACTTCTTTACAGAAAAGCAGGACGCGCTGGACAAGAGTTTAATCAACTTGTTGTACCAACTCCATACAGGACTCAGATCTTGGAAATGGGTCATAGTCTACCATTCAGTGGGCATATGGGTATCAACGCTACTACACAGCGGATTGCAACTCACTACTTTTGGTCAGGGATGAACTCAGACATACAACGGTTTGTAAAATCATGCCCACAGTGTCAGAAAGTATCACCAAAACACCGGACACCACCGGCAATGTTGGGTGAATCGCCAATCACTGGAATTCCATTTGAGAAAGTGGCTGTAGACATAGTCGGACCTCTCTCCACAACGAAGAGGCGAAACCGATTCATATTAACGCTTGTGGACACAACAACCATGTGGGCCGAATCAGTTCCTATGCCCAGCTGTGACTCCAAACACGTCGCTGATGCATTATTAGGAATATTCACACGTCTAGGATTCCCACAAAGGATCTTGACGGACAACGGTTCACAGTTTCGTGGTAAGCTCATGGAAGAGACCTTCAGACTTTTTCATGCACGCCATATCTTCAGTTCACCATATCACCCTCAGTCAAATGGACTTGTGGAGAGGTGGAACGGTACATTGATTAGTATCCTGCGCAAAATTGCCCAGGAGAAGACAGAGGATTGGGACTTGTATTTAACCGCAGCTTTATTCGCTTACAGGGAGGTACCCCATCACTCAACAGGTTTTGCTCAAGCCACACTGTTGTTTGGACGACCGATCAAAGGACCACTGGAGGCGTTACTTCGAACCTGGACCGATAATACTACAGATGAAACAGTCGTGACTGCATCTACATATGTTGCCGAGTTGAAAAATCGTTTACAACACAGTTGGAAACAAGCGAATGTCAATCTACGTAACGCCAGACGAAGAATTGCCCGTAACATCAACCGCAAGGCAAAGGATAGAGAGTTAGAGGCAGGAAAGAAGGTGATGTTGCTGCTTCCAACCAGTCAGAATAAGCTGCAAATCGGATGGAGAGGACCTTATGTAGTGACGGAAAAGATCTCACGTACCAACTACAGAATTTCAGTCAAAGGCAAGATGAAAGTATTTCACATAAACCTCTTGAAGAAGTATCATGAAAGACCCGCAACCACCGAACCTGCACATCTGATGGCCATGAGTGTGGCTAATGAAGTCGAAGAAGGATCAACAATGGGAGTCGAGTACCCACTGCAAGCTAAAGAGACCTTTAAGGATGTGGAAATCAATCCCAACTTAACAAAGGATCAGCAAAAGCAGATTAGGGAACTTATGGCAAAATATGCAGAAGTACTTACTGATAAACCAGGAAGAACTGATATGGAGGAATTTGACATGAAGTTAATTGACACAGTGCCTGTGCGAGTCAAGACTTACCCAGTTCCTTATGCAACGCAAAAGAGAATATAAGGGAGGAAAATACGGGAACAGCTTGATAACTGAAAATGTTGGAAAAATAGTTCCATACCGTAGAACAATCTGGGGTGGGGCCATGTGGCATAATTGCTAACCACCATTATTCAGTTGACAAGAATTCAAGCCAAGAAGAGGAGAAAATATAAAACAATGGACTTTACTAACGCAAACTGAAAACAAACCTTTAAAACTTAATGCAACATCAAAACTGAAACTGGAACAAGTGACAGATGACGTCAATTCTGGGAAACATTTCATCAGCCCAAACTCAGGAGATCATTGGATAAACAGCGACACGTGACAACGCCTCTATTCGGAAACCCGCGTAGAATATGTTAATCGCGAACTCTTCCTAAAACATGCCTGATGAACAGACGTGAAAGCTAGTGTGACCGATTTTCAAATAGGGAAGGCAGAATGTCTGGATCCCAGGTGAGCTTGTTAGTCCTTAGATTGAACTGATGACCAGATGTATCAAAGGCCCAGAAATGGTATCCAGTGTTTGTAGTGTCAATTGAAATATATTTTTATAAATTAAAACCTCTGAAGTGTAAAATGCTTGACTGTAGATTCTGACGAAGCAAAGCCGATTCCCGGGCAAACTGACAATCTACTACTCTTTTCGAATACTGCAATCTCTGATATTCTTAAAGATAATTATTAACTTTAAGAAGTGCATAATACTACTACATTCTATTCTAAACAACTGTACGAAGTGATGATTCTAAAGCAATCTTGTGCAGTTCGTCAGAAACACTGCTGAAAATGCTTTCACTATCTACAGCTAAATTGACAGTTCGTGTACTAGAATGAGTGCCTTGTTCTAAAACAGACTTATCTATGCCTATTTACAATCTAGAAAGCTGAAAGAGAACTCCAATATTTCCTTTCTCCTTCATCTATTGAATAAATAGGGTTTGATGGAATAAATATTTATATTTATGTCACAATTTAATTAGACACGGACACTTATGAACTGCATTACATCAGAAAAGTTGTGCTTCGCGGAACTCCACCACCAGAAGTTGACTTAACTCATTACTCAACACAACTTAACAAACACAACCACCCACAACTCAACACTCAATACCACAACAACAACAGATAATGGGAGAGGAGTTATTATACACAGAAGAAGAAGAAGCTGGTTAATTGGGAAAACACAGAGAATCATTTACACACACTACAAACCCAATTGAGTGATAGAAATGTTATAAATGTATGTCATTTATTTACATGCATCTTGACACCTCCTCACTCTTGTCACTGTCTTACTTTACACGTCTCACTGACCCCAGGTCCAATTAGAACTTACATACAGCAGGAACCGGTTGATACAAGGCGTACACAGTGTGATAAACTCTGACCACCCCAAATTAACCCAACACTAGATTAGAGAAAAGAAGAGAGGAGGGAGGGGAACTGGTTCCTACTTCAGGAATTTAGGTTTCTTTTACCTACTTCTAGATTATTGCATTGGTAGAATTGTATATGTTTATGTGAATCTTATACAGTGAATTCTTGGTGGCAACCCATTGGCAACCAACCAACCAAACCAGACCACAGAGAGAAAGAGATGAACCGAACTTGAGATGGAAGAAGACTTGGCCATGAGCAGAGTATGGGAAGCCTTCAGAGAAGCTACACGGGCAGAACTGAAGTGGATCCATCAGTCAATGGACCCAGGCTATCCTAATCTTCCCATCGCAAGGGTACATTTCTATTAGGAAAACACACAACACTCAGTTTCAGGAACTGATACATAATTGTTGATTCATCATCTTCACACTTAACATGTACAGCATTCAAATGTATACCATGTTTCAACTCTTATTGACATCTCATGTATTGATGCTTTTTTGTTGATGGTCTGTGACATTGGTCCTATATGCATTTTTCTAAATTATCTTGTATAAACCAACATAGAAAATGAATAACAGGCCAGAAGACACAGGCCCATTCAATAAATAATTAACTGTCACTGATCTTATGTTGATTATTGGTTCAACCTATCTGTGATTCACCATCTTATGTGTGTACACCAAGTTGTCAAGATCTATTGTGATTGGTTATGTGTTTAATTGTTTAAAAACAAATTAACTCATGCAGAAATAATGAATTGGGAAAAAAGACTCTATGCCTATCAACTGCTCAACATCCATGCTTTCTTAACATAAATCAGGCTGAGAAAATTCTCCAGACTTTCCTCAGATAAACAGAAAGGGGGCTCAAGAGCTATAATAATCCTTGGAGAAGGGGCAGAATCCCAGTTATTATTTTCTAATCTCACCAGGGCCACAATCTACATCTCCAAGACTACATTAGATAACGAGGCCTGCAGATAACTCAAGGTTCATATTCTGGGGTTATTGAAGACAGAAGAGGATGGGGCCCAACTTTTTTTTATTAGAAATGGGGCATGCACTAAAGTGATCTCCCACTCCCTTCAGAATATATGACAAGTACAGGGGAAAGATTTCCCTGATCAAAGGCGGACCAGTCGGTATATAGTTTACCCCGAGCCGAGAATGAGAGAAAGAGAGCCTATCGGCACCTGGTTTCTGACCAAGTCAGTGACGTCATTCAGGCACACAGTTCTCGGCAGTCTGGATAAAAAGTTTGCAATCAGTGGGCCAGATGTATTGAAACGAAATGGAGTGTTATTCTATTCCAGTTCTAATTAGGAAAAGAAACTTCTGTGTCCAGTGTTGATTAAAGTCGACGTACATTTGTCCATAATGTGAATTTGTGGTTTCGATTCTAGAAGAGAATAGATTACATAAGATATTTAATTGATAGAGATTATGTATAAGTAATTA
Source organism: Cepaea nemoralis (assembly GCA_014155875.1). Taxonomy (NCBI): domain Eukaryota; kingdom Metazoa; phylum Mollusca; class Gastropoda; order Stylommatophora; family Helicidae; genus Cepaea; species Cepaea nemoralis. The sequence goes on from JACEFZ010011721.1 coordinate 380,379, forward strand.
AGGGCAGTGCTTCACAAATTGTCTGCAACGCGCGCCGGAATAATATTACCGGGAAAGGGAACCGAGTGGGGTTTACTCAGTTAGGCCAAATTGTGTTGCGTCAGAATTGTGTTCGCGAGGAAAATGTGATGAGCCAGTTCTGTGTTAGAAGAACGGCTGGCAGAAAATGGGGGATAGGTCTGTTAACGAAAGGGAAACCAAGTGTAGTAGTGACTAATACTAGGCAGGTAATTGAATATGCACAATTGGGCGATACTTGGAATCGAGCGTAGTGATGGGGCGTTGTGGGAACCTATTATAGGAGCGTCGGCAGCAGCAGGCTGATGCGTTGCTTAAACTAGGTTGAGTGGTATACCGTTTAACTCAGCAGGTTAAGACCAATGTCGTGGGATGATATTCAGTGAGATTGAGGGTGGTTGGGGGGATAAAGGAAATGTCAATGGTAAGATCTTCCGGTAGGGTGTCTACTGGGGTTTCTTCGCTTTTCCTTTAGTCTTTTCTTTTCTTATTACGTTTCAGGCCAATGTGATGAACTCCTCTGACTTATGCCAGAGTTTAGTTTCATGTTGATCAGGATATAAATATCTGAGTATGGCCTTCGGCCTACACTCACATATAGTAGGTCTGAATCGGGTTTCTCTCACCGGGTATTCTCTCTTCGACAGGTTCTACTGTATCTGAGAACTTAAGGACGACTCAGAGATGTGGACAATGGCAGTAACACAGAGTGCAGTTTTACTAAATGGCCTCTGCAATTGGACCCCGTTTCACAAAGAGGGTCTGCCAAATCATAGTCTCATCTGAGCCAAGATTGTCGATCATGGAAAGAATAGTTTTTCAGTGGTTGAGTTCCTAAAACAGCTGAGTTTAATTAACTGTAAATACCTCAATTGATCATGACTGTATTATGTAGAAAGGTTAGAATAGTGAAGAGAATTAATTAGTAACATTTTCCAAAGATACATGAAGAATGTAATATCATCATCAACATGTGCCATGCCGGTAAGCGTGGGCGGTCATGTTTTGCCAACTCACTCGATCACCAGAGTCGTGGATCAGCTCTGTGCTTCTGTCTCAACCATGCCACGAGGTCAAGCCATCCAGGTATTTGCTTCTAGGTCTTCCTCTTGGTCTGTTCCCTTCGATCTTACTAGTTGTCACCAAGTTCTCCCAATTCATTTCCTCTGTCAACGTCCTAGATACCTAGGGGAATGAAACTTGGGTTCATACAGGCAACAAACTCCGTTCTGATACTATCTGACATGATTTATTTACAGTAAGCTGGCGAAGAATGGTTTTCGCAGCCAGCTACGTGGCGAACATGATCATAGGAGTTCACAACAAAGCCATCATACATAATCATTACAACAAACTCTATCATCTATCTATTTAGCGAGTAACACTCCTAAATACACTTGTGTTCAATCTATCAAGTCCCCCTTAAGTTAAGCCCTGTTGCTTGTTCGATGTCCAGTCGGCGTCTGCCCTCTAACGTGTCTCGGACACGGGCTGTAACTCTCCTCGAGCTTCTCGTGGACCAGGTCCTGGCACGCGGTCAGCGTGTCCACGGAGCTGTAGGCGAACTGACCTATGTTTCTCGAAGGCTCTAGATTGTTCGAGCATTCGAGTGTGTCTCCCTTGTATTGGGGTTATGTCCCTTCTCGAGTTCCCTTCTATCTTTATGTTCCTACCGACTCCATGTGAGACTCTGACAGGGGTCCCCCTCCCCCGCTTCTATGGGTTAGTATATGGTAATTAGTCTGCACTAATTCTGTCATAGGATCACATGAAGTTGGTGTTTGGTAGTTTCGTGGATGGGAACCTGGCCATCTATATATTTGCACTATTAACTCATGTATTTCCCCGTACAACAATCCAGGATGATTGCTGAAGAGCCCCTATCTCTTCCATATCCTTAAACATGCTTATCCGACCGAAGTTCCCTGACGCTTCTAGTTGTATTTGCAACCGCGCCCTTCTCAAGTATCCATTTGATACCCAGATATTAAACTCTGTGTTAGAGAGGTTTAACAAGACAAATTGTCTTGGCTTATTTAAGAACACTTGCAATTCTTGTCCTGAATGTGTATTTTGATACACTTTTACTTCCGTATGTTTTATAGTGCTTAATATATATATATATGCACTCTTGTTTTCTCCCAAGTAACTACTTGTGTTCTTGTTTGCCTGTTAGTGTGTTTACTGCTTTGTTACTTGCTCTAATAAAATGTGTGTGATTTAATTGTTAGTGTTTAGTTTTATGAGTATGTCCTACCTAATGTCTAAAGTGTGTGCTACCTGTGTGTATGTGGTGTGTAGTACATCTCTAAGTGTCACGAGCTGGAATATCCCTTGTCATGAATTACGTCATCTGTGTAACGCATGTACAGGGTATTCAAACAGTGATTCTTAGAGTGAACCTATTTTATCTAACACTAAACATGTATACACAATTTTAGACAAGTGTTACATTTTACACTCAAAACGCAGACAAATTAAAATAAATACTTTTTGCGTACAATTTGTCCGCTCAGTATCTCGCTCTCTCATTTAATACATTCACTCTCTGATTCGCACACCTTTCATTCAATATAATAATTTGTTAAAATATACACATTAAAGTGAGGTAATAGTTGTCGCCCTTAGAAAAAAAGGAAACTGGCGATATGCTATATTCAAAGCGTCAAGTACTATCTGTACTGGTGATAAGAAATGGTTTATAAGTTAAATTGCAACAATTGTATTGGGAGAAAGTTTTAACTATGAATGAAAATGTTTGTGACATATTATGATAGAAAATGTACAATTTACATGTTCACATATTTTCTGTATACAACAAAGCACAAATGTAATACATATTTAACTAATAACATTAAATTAATTAACTCCAACGACGATCCGTGTGTTGTCGTTCTTTCGTCCGTGTGCTGTTCCAATAATGTTTTACAGTTCGTAGGTAACGTTTTGGTGTCACATTCTTGTGTTGTCTCTCATATGTCGTCATAGTCATAGTATATCGCTGCTTGTATGTGCGATGTTCTGTTCCGTTAGTTTGCGAGTCAATTGAAATCACGCGTATGCACAGTTATTAATATTCGCATGGTACCTTTTAGTTCAGTGATTGATAAAATAACTTCGCAAATGTTAATGTCCACAGTTCGGAATATTTTTGATGTACTGCTAATTGCCACTGTGGCTCAATATAGTTAACGGTTCTCAAAGTTTCATGTCTGTGATAGCTATAAGTAGAGTATTAAATCAGCTGTCGACACTTCTAAATTAAAGTTCTACAGTAAGTGTAGAGGTACACTCTTTTATGCAACAGACTAAAATATCACAGCTTATCATATGGCCACTAATTAATGTAAATAGTGTTAATCTGCTGGTGCATTGGTTAGTCGTGATACTATGTCGGCAAATACATTATCCGTGCCTTCTTTAATTCCCAGCAGTGGCGCCTAATCCGCCAAGACAACGCAATGGGAACCCAAGAGGAACTTAGATAAACGACTAACACAAAAAACCAAACTTAATGCTTGCACTTCAGCTGTGGAATACTTGGTTTCCGCCGTTTTCAGCTTACGGCTGACATACAGGATTGGGAGTTTCACGCCTTGATATTTTTGCATCAGACCTCCTCCAATTGCGATAGCGCTTGAATCTGTGGTTAATGTAAATGGTAAATCTATATTTGGTAATCTTAATATTGGTGTATTAGAAAAAATGGATGTCAATTTGCACATTGCATCCTCTAAACGGATACTCTTACAATTGCACATACTACATAATTGTATAGGTATCGATGTAAAAATAAGTCTAAATAATGTAAGAGTGAAAATAAATTTACTATAGGCATATCTCAAAGTTATATGAAAAGCCTTGCACCAACAGGAGTTAATGAACTGTAGCATGGTTTTTGCTATTTCAATTTGGCGCAATGTTGATTGATCTCTAAATGAGATGGTAAATATGATGGAAAATATGTTTGTTATCCGGATAATGGTGAAAGATACATTTTGAAAGGTAAGTAGTGTTGTTGCAAGTTGGGTTAACAGCAGAAGTAGCAAGAGTGTCAGTAGTTTGTCTTTGTTCGTTTTAATGTTTGGTGAATGTGATTGTTTATTTTTGTTGGTTGAGGTGTGTGTTTCAAAGAAATTGTATTTATCTGGTAAATCGGTGGATGGTGAATTAAAAATGGTAGTCTTTGTGCTGATGGATTTAGATCCGCATCGTTTGGTGTTTTTGTTCATGCGATAAAGCAGTTTGTTTGTATGCAAACGTTTCTGACTTTGATTTTGTGTGAAGTCACTTGTTTGTGTTTGTTTATTTGCATACTGTTTGCTTGCATGAATGTTGCATGATGATGTTATTTCTGTATCTGTATAACTTTCTGCAGCTTTATGTGTTGTTTCTATTTTAGTTTTATGTGTCCTTGATCGATGATAAATTTGCGATGAACACATATGATGACACTTGTTTGCTAATAATACTTCTTTGTCAATAGTAGTGTCCCTTGGATATCTTTGCATTCCTTGGTTATGTTTCTTGGAATTAATGCCGTAATTGTTTCTAGTTCTCAGAGAAACAAATTGTTTTGACTCATAAAGTTGGAACTTATGAGTTCTCTCAGTTGTTGGTTTGGTAACTGCGGTTTTGTCTTCACGAGAAACTGTCTGTAATGTGAAGTTGTCTTCATTGTCTTGTGTAGTAGTGTCGTTAAGGCGTAGTGTCGTTGCTGTGCTTTTGTCATTGTTGTTTGTCATATAATATGATTTCAGTTGAGAGTATGTTAAAGAAGTCGAGTCGGTTTGTAATGACTCGTCAAGCTGCATGTCATGATTTAGAAGAGTTGTTGCTATTGTGTCGTTGACTTCGTCGTTTCCGTTATTAAGAGAATGTGTCGTTAAAGTAGAATTGTCATTGTTGTTCTTGTTAATGTCGTTTCTGTTAGTACGGTTAGTGTCCCCTGTTGTCTCTGTTGAGTTGTTTATGTGGGTTTTGTGAGTCATTTGTCTTGTCACTATATTAGCGTATTCTGTCTGTTGTTGCACATTTACAGGTTCACACTTTTGCGTTTCGGTGGCATCCTCAATTCGAGGATTTATGCTGATGTTGTCATTGACAGATTTTACCGCCCCTGTGTTATGCACCTCTGTGAATTCGTTTCGAATTCTGTCATCGGTGGTCTCCCTTGTGCTTTTGGCAGTTTGAGACATGCAAATGTGTTCTTTAGTTCTGGATTCACTGTTTGCTTTTTGGATGCAGTTTTTCTGTTCCCATTCTCTGATTTCTTCTTCAGAGCAGGATCTTATGTTAGGAAGATTTCCAAGTATAATATCCGCGCAAGGCTTTTCCAATACTGCGCAAAGCACTTGTCCTGATAGAAAAGGTGTCTGAATTTCGGCCAGTGCTAGGGGGTATCTTTCGATGGTGCCTGCGAATGTGCGACATGTCACGTAGTTGTGTGTGTAGTCTTTGTCATTGATTAATGTTCTTTTAATCCCAACTAGAGTCGCTCCGCTATCGCGAATGATTGTACATAGTTTGTTATTCACAAATCCTTTCACAAAATTTAACTTGCCTTTTGATGTTAAGGCTGCATTGGCTATTTCGTTGGATATAGGGATTGTATGGCCACATTCCAAGGTTGTATCCGACTGAAATTTTCTGCACGTATTACAGGTGTTATCTTCTTCTTCTTCTTCTTCTTCGTTCATCCGGAGTTTTTTTTTCCGGATGTGATTGCGTTGTGCCTGTTTACAGCAGAGCTGCGTTCTTGCGCCGTTAGGCCGACACATCCGACTTCTGCGGGCATTTGTTGACCGGGTTAACCTTCCCGGGGGGTTTCTTAGGACGTTTGACTCTCACTGTTGTGGTGTTATCCCCCATCCCAGCTGGTCCATATAGAACAGCCAAAGATCCTGGTCAGCCCTCAAGGGAAGGCAGGGGCAGACCATGGGCATTCCCCGCCGTCCAAGGAGGCTTCCATACTTGCAGAGCCGATACATAGCACTCTGATACTGGGCTCACCCAAGGAATCGTCACGTCCTGCACATGGCTGCTTAGCCTCACTTCCGTATATTGGGCCTTCCGTTCACCATAGGCTGTTCTTCCGGAAACCAGAAGTATGCAGTCTGCAGATGACATCCACACAGTGAGCTTTCGATTCGGACTTTCCATGTAATGGATTTGCTATCCAAGCAATATTCCATTTCGTGCCACTAGGACACTTTTCCACCTTTTATGAAGCCCACACAGTGGGCTTTTGATTCGGACTTTCCACGTAATGGATTTGCTATCCAAGCAATATTCCATTTCGTGCCACTAGGACACTTTTCCACCTTTTATGAAGCCCACACAATGGGCTTTTGATTTGGACTTTCCACGTAATGGATTTGCTATCCAAGCAATATTCCATTTCATGCCTCTGGGTCTTCATGCACCTTTAAATGTCAACCTGTATATAGTTAAAGTAATATGCGGTCAACTTTAGCTTGTTGATATCTCCATAGAGCTTGTCCTCAAATGAAGCAGGTGTGGGCCAAAATATCTTTCTCTGTTCTGCATACGTTGGGCAATCCTGCAGCAAATGTTTTGCTGTCATTTTTCTAGTTCTACAATTACATTCATCGGTATCTCCTATCTTTAGTTTATTGAACAAGTGGTATTTCAGCCTGTTATGTCCTGTGCGGAGTCTGAAGATTGCTACTTGTTCTCTTCGGTCGAGTTTGTAATATGCATCATCCTTCTGATGGCCTGGATGCTCTGATTCCCATTTGGTTCTATAAGTGCTTTTTATCAACCTCTTTGCCTCATTATAGGTTATGTCTATGTCAGGCTGTGGTAGTCGTCCGCCCTCTTTTGCCAGTCTGTCAGCCTCTTCGTTTCCAGGTATACTGCAATGTGATGGGATCCACTGTATTACAACTTTTTTGGATTTCTGGCATAGACCATGGAGTGCTGCTCTTAGGTCAGTTAGTTCTGTGCTGTTATTGCTCTTCAGTATTGAGACAGCTGACTTTGCATCTGTGAAGATAGCTATTTGCTTCTCTTTATTTTCCTCCATCAGGAGCATTTCTGCTGCAGTTTTTAGAGACTCTACCTTCGCTTTGAAGTTACTTGAAAATTTTCCAGTTGCCATTGAATGTGTTTTTTTCACTCCATTTTTTAAATTTAGGAGAATTCCTCCTCCTCCATTCTCTATTGAATTTTTGGCTGATCCATCTGTATATGCATGGGTCCAATTCCTGCTTGGGTAATGTTCTTTTATGTAGTTTAGGGTTATTTCTCTTCTTTCGGTTTCATGCTGAGTGTTCTTTTTCTCAATACCAGGAATGTTTTCTATCATCTCAGGCAGTTGCTGCTGTCTCCAAGCTGGGAACTTGTGTGCATTGTGTATGGGCTTGACTGTTGATATGTTAAGAATAGGATCTGCCCTAATCCTTCGTTTTGCAGTTTCTACAAAGTTGCTACGCTTCAGTCTTCCCTTTCCAAAACCATTAAATCTGTTGTACATAGGGTGGTCTGTCAATCTTCTAAATTTTTCTGCTTGTTGCTGGGCTCTGCTATCTCTTCTATCCTGCATTGGTTGTAAACAAGTGATCTTTTCTAGTTCATTAATAGGCGTTGTCTTCAGGCTTCCAGTTATGATTCGCATTCCTTGGTTTTGGACTCTACTTATTTTGTTAAAGTTTGACTTAGCTGCTGTTGCCCAAGCTGCAATGCCATATTCCAGTACTGGCCTCACCCGTCCAGTATATAACTTCTTGAGAACTTTCTCATCTGCTCCCCACGTTGTACCAGCAAGCTTTTTCATGATTGCCATTCTCTGCCTTGCTCTTGTTCGATTTTTCTCAACCTGTGTCTTCCATGTCAGGTGACGATCAAAGGTGACTCCTAGATAGTTTTGATTTTCTTCATGGCGCAATATTTTTCCATTCAATACCAGCTTAGGTTGCTGAGGTTTATTTGAGAGGGAGAACACTGTGCATGTTGTTTTCTCCTCACTTATCTTCACTAGCCATGATGTTGACCAGTCCTCTAGCGCTAATAAGGCTTGCTGTATTCTGCTGTTAGCTGTACTAATATATTCTTCAGATGTCCATATGGCTAGGTCATCTGCAAAGGAGGATGTGTGTACTCTGGCTGGAAAATTTTCTGTGATGTCATTTATATATGCTAGGAATAATGTTGGTGAAAGAACTCCTCCTTGGGGGACACCTTGCTCCAGCAGCATCATTTTGCTTGTTTGTCCTTGTACTTTTGTCCTGGCAGTTCTGTTCTCAAGGTAGTGGCTGATCCATTTATACATTTTTCCACAAACATGCATGTTTTGCAGTTTTACTTTCAGTCCTTCCTTCCATACTTTATCAAATGCTTTTTCTAAATCTATCCAGACTGCTAGTGTGTGCTTTTTCTCTTGGAAGGCATCCTCTATTTCCTGAGCTATATAGGTTATTTGATCTTCAGTGGATCTGTACTTTCTGAATCCTGCTTGGTATGGTGTTAAGAGTTTGTTTTCTTCCAGATGCCATGTTAGCCTGCCATTGATAATGCGTTCCATTAATTTTCCTACACAGCTAAGTAGACTGATAGGTCGATAGCCATTTGGTTCTTCCAGGTCTTTTCCTTTCTTTTGGACTGGTATTAGTATAGCTTCCTTCCATGCCTGTGGGACTATTCCTCTCTTCCAGCTGTTATTTAGGACTGCTAGTAGTTTCTTCTTTGCCTTGGTGCCTAGTCCTATTAGCATTTCATTTGTGATTCCATCCTTTCCTGGTGATTTCTTCTTTTTTAGGGTATTCATTGCCTGTTCCATTTCTTCCATTGTTAGATTTGCCATCATATATTCTGCTGCTGTCTCTGTATTTCTATGATGTATCTGTTTGTCTTTGATTGCTTTCTTCTGTTCAGTTGTAATATCAATGTGGTTTGCATTTGCATAGTGTTCCATTAGTGCATTTGCAGCCTTTTTTCCTGTAAGCAAGGCATTTCCTTGTTTAATTGTTATTTGTTTGTTTCTAGGTCCTTCATTGTTCATGGCTTTCACTAGTTTCCATAGTTTGTTTCCATCCCTGTCAAAATTCAGGTTTTCTGTTTTTTCCCTCCAACGATCTCTTGTTGTTTGATTTACTGTTCTTTTATATTTTGCTGAGATGGCTTTGAGAGAGGTATTCGCTTCAATTGTTTGTTCTCTCTCTGCTGTCTTCCTGGCATCTTCAACTTTGTCCTCCAAACTTTGTAGTTCTTCAGTCCAGTATGGTTTGTAATTTTTCCTCGCTCCTCTAGGAATGGACTCAGTGGCTGCCTGTATTATCGCTCTGTTTAGACTTTCCACCATTTGCTTTATGTTGCCATATCGTGTATTTATGTTTTCACAATATTTGTCTGTTAGTATGGCAAATCTGTCCCAATCTGCTCGTTTGTAATTCCAGCGGGGCAAGGGCTTTTGCTCCTGTGGAACATACTCCATATTCATTACAAGCTTGATTGGTCTGTGGTCACTACCTGCTAATTGGTCCAGCACATGGCGATCGATTTTGTGGAGGATGTCTCCTGTGCAGAAAGCTAAGTCTGGAGTAGAAGTGGTAAGCCATCTTCTGGAGTAGAAGCTCGGTGTGTCATCCGCGTTGTTGAGTAGATGGAGATTTGAGTCTATTTTCCAGTCCTCCAATTCATCTCCTCTTTTGTCAGTATCTGGGTATCCCCATCTTTCTGAACGGCTATTAAAGTCTCCGACAATAATGCAGTTTGTGTCGGTTATTTTCATGTTTGAGAGTGTAAGGTCCTTATCTGCTGGGCTATACAGATTGTAGATTCTTATTTTCACGTCCTTTATCATTATATCAACACCTATAATTTCTGTTTGGTTGTCAGAGATCACAGATACTTCGCTGCAAGGTATTGTATTTCGTGTAAGTATTAGAACTCCTCCTTTGTGTCCTTCGCGGTCGAAACGTGTGGCCTGATATCCTCTGACTGAGAATTTGTGATTGGCGTTGAGGTGTGTCTCTTGAATGCATGCCACATCTACTCTATCTTTATGAAGACGCTGTGTTAGGGAGTCTTTCTTCTTGTAAACTCCTTCGGCATTCCACTGTAGTATGTTGAGTGTCCGGGGTATTTGGTCAATAGCTCTTAACCTACTCCTCTGTGCCTTGACTCCACAGCACAGGGGAAGGTGACCACCAGTAGTCATGGGTGGACCCCCTCGAGGCAGGGGGCCCGGCACTATCGCCGCCTGATGGGACTTCACGGGATTAGCACCATAACGATTAATTTTGATTTGTGACATCATGAATTAAGTTACGTTGCACTACTTTGTCAAGCCTGTGGCTCAGTGCATCCGATTTCGACAAGCATTTATTTGGGATGCTTTCCCTAGCCTTTGACTGTCCCCAGTCTACCTACAAGGCAGCAGGTTTTACGTTGCACTGCTTTGTCAAGCCTGTGGCTCAGTACATCCGATTTTGACAAGCATGTATTCGGGTGCTTTCCCTAGCCTTTGACTGTCCCCAGTCTACCTACAAGGCAGCAGGTTTTACGTTGCACTGCTTTGTCAAGCCTGTGGCTCAGTACATCCGATTTTGACAAGCATGTATTCGGGTGCTTTCCCTAGCCTTTGACTGTCCCCAGTCTACCTACAAGGCAGCAGGTTTGTGTGTCTCTTCGTCTGGTCCCTCTCCCTTGACCTGTCCGACATGGGTGGCCCTACCAGTAGCTGTGCTACCGTCGGCATAGCTCTTGGGGTCATTGGGACGCACAAGCCCCTCTACCTCGTCACGGTGGACACACAGCAGAGGGGTGACCTCAATTCTACTTCCTTTTACTTTCTATGGAAAAAGGGGGTTGCTTAGGAGAAATTACAGAATGTAAGTCCATGCCAGATATGGGACGCAGAGGTGTTTCCAAGGCACCAGGGCCAGGTTATATACTGGCCAAGACCTACTGACGCGTCCTCGTCGAGCGTCCTGGGAAACAGGTCCCTTCGGGGTCCTGGCTGAAGTCAGTAGGATCGCCGATTCCTCCGAAGTCGGAGAGTGTCTGCCTGTACGGCGAGGAACCACCAGTCTGCACACCAATAAGCCAGATATGGGACAACGGATACTCACGCAAAACTCAGGTCCTGTATGACATCACACTGATGCCTTCATCCGACATACAGGACTTCGCGTTGGAGCTCAAGCCAACGAACACAAGCAAGCATGCCAGATATGGAATTCACTTAAGACAAATCATCCCATGTCACCTAATTAGTTTAAATGACTGACACACAGAGTCCAACTGTGCCCATGAAAAATATCTTGAATTGCACAAAATATCCACTGCGTGCACCCCAGGGCCTTCCATATACATGTAGCACACCGAGGCAGCTCTTTCCGAAAATTATTGTACAAGTAATGAGTACTTACATGTGTCAAGAACATTCTTGAGTAAAGCATTGCCTGCATTCTTGCACCTCACACAGCTGGCCTCAATGAATGCAAAGCCGCACTGCATAAGCATGATTATAATGCCCATAATGATGAGAAAGGTCTGGTTGAGTTCATGTTCGAGGCTGTCAATGCGAGAGCTCAGGTCCGTGATGTTCCACCGGGTCACATTCAGGAAATAATCGACCCCAACATTAGTAGCCATGGCTGTTGTCAATAGCTATGACCTCAAGACCTTTTACTCCGCTGTGCAAAGTCCTTGTCACCACAGGTGTTATTATTGATGGTGTTAATGATTTCTACCGCATTACCTGACTCATTCACCCTTTCACTCTGGATGTCACATTCATTCAGCTCTTCGATTTCTTCATCCGTAGATGTATCTATTAATGATGCATTGGCCTGCTTCATCATCTTGCGGCCGTCGCAACGTCCTGAATAATGCCCGTAAGCTAGACAGAAGTAGCATTTGACCGCTCTCTTATACGCGTTTCTTTTGTTTTTTTGTTTTCCCACCATCATTTGAAGGTGATGTGGATACGTAGGTGATTTGTCACAAATTGCGTACTGTTCGTGGGTCAAGTGAAAGTATTGACACAGGACTGGTTTTGTAAATTTAGAGCGTTGTTTGAACCTATTCTCATTTGGTTTTGAATATTTGGTGTTTGTGACAACTGCTGTTTCATTCTGACTCATATTTAGTTGAAAAATATCACGGTTAGCTGTGAAATATGCACTACCTCTATTTTCGATTTCTTGGATAGTCTTACAATCACTTTGTCTTAGAAATTTCGAGAAAGGAGTTGGTATGGTGTTCATGATCTTATCCATTATTATTAGGTCTTTTAGTTTATCATAGTTGTTATTTGTTTTCGCTGAGGTTATCCATTTTGTACAAATATCTTGGACTGTAGACACGTAGTCTATGAACGTTTGGTTGGGTGATGGCCCCAATTTTGAAAACTGCAACTGATAGCCTGCTGTATGTAGTGAAAAATGTTGTAGTATTCTTTGTTTTAAATAGTCGTAATCTTTCCTCATGTCTTGTGGAATTGTTTCTATCACTTTTAAGGGCTCTAATGCTAAATTTCTCATCAAAATAAACGCCCAATCGACCTTAGAAACGTTATGGTATGACATCAAACACTCGAAGTTCTCTAAGTATGCACTTATTGAATCCCTGGAACAAAACGGTTTGATTAAGCCTTTATTTTTGTTGTATTTTTGTTCCTCTTCTTTGCTCCTTAATTTGTTTACTGAAATTTCTAAGTTGGAGTCAATTTCCATTTGTTTCAATTTTAATTGTGTTTCTAACTCTAACTTCTTTATTTCTGCGTTTAATTGAGCTTGTTTGCTAGCAGCTTCTATTTGCATCTTTTTCTCTTCTATTTCACCTTGCATCTTTTTCTCTTCTATTTCACCTTGCATCTTTTTCTCTTCTATTTCCGCTTGCATCTTTTTCTCTTCTCTTTCCGCTTGCATCTTTTTCTCTTCTCTTTCCGCTTGCATCTTTTTCTCTTCTCTTTCCGCTTGCATCTTTTTCTCTTCTCTTTCCGCTTGCATCTTTTTCTCTTCTCTTTCCGCTGCCCTATCTTCTCGTGCTATGTTTTCTAAATGTGTCTTTTGTGCCCATTCTGAAAGTTTATCGGCGGTGTAACCTAATTTAATTCCTAATTCGATGCAGTGTTCTAATGTTGACGTCTTGTAACTTTAGCTAATGTTAACTTTATAGCAATTAAATCCCTTTGGAAAAAGTGAGGTGTACAAAAATTGGTTATATCCCTTAATGTTTACATTCAAACTTTCTAACGAACAAGTTCACATGGTTATGAAATTTGCATATATATATCATTGATAGCAATACATAGAAAAAATGTTACATCAATGAGAAAAAAAAATGGTGAGTATCGTTTAGGGATACAATGAGCATGAAATGGGACTTATCTTATTTACTGGTTTCTTGGCTGTAGTGTTGTTTGGTTCTCCTGTTTTCTCGCCACTGCTGGAGGACAGTTTACATACACACAATCTTTCGCGGAACAATCTGATGTTGGAATCAAAAAAAAAAATTAGTAATTGTCACTGTAATTGTCCAGTCATGTGAATGTCAAATTTCATGAACATCATTATTTAATTACTTTTCTAGAGGGACTACAATAGCTCATTAATAGATGATACGATAGTAGCTGCAAAGTTCTAGACTTTGTTATGTATGAAAGTTGATATATTTTACTTGGCAAAACCAAGAGCTGTCGGGAAAGTGAAGCTTGTGCTTGCCAAAACCGGCTTGGCCCCCAAATAGCCTGTCAACGTCCTAGATACCTAGGGGAATGAAACTTGGGTTCATACAGGCAACAAACTCCGTTCTGATACTATCTGACATGATTTATTTACAGTAAGCTGGCGAAGAATGGTTTTCGCAGCCAGCTCCGTGGCGAACATGATCATAGGAGTTCACAATAAAGCCATCATACATAATTATTACAACAAACTCTATCATCTATCTATTTAGCGAGTAACACTCCTAAATACACTTGTATTCAATCTATCAAGTCCCCCTTAAGTTAAGCCCTGTTGCTTGTTCGATGTCCAGTCGGCGTCTGCCCTCTAACGTGTCTCGGACACGGGCTGTAACTCTCCTCGAGCTTCTCGTGGACCAGGTCCTGGCACGCGGTCAGCGTGTCCACGGAGCTGTAGGCGAACTTACCTATGTTTCTCGAAGGCTCTAGATTGTTCGAGCATTCGAGTGTGTCTCCCTTGTATTGGGGTTATGTTCCTTCTCGAGTTCCCTTCTATCTTTATGTTCCTACCGACTCCATGTGAGACTCTGACATCCTCTCATAACATGCCCCAAAATTGTTGACTGTCTGCGTCTAATATCTCTAATCAGTTTACGATCTTCATTTGTTTCTTGAAGGACCTGTTCATTGTTCTTTCTGGCTGTCCATGGTATTCTTTGCATTTTCTTCAGAAAGCACATTTCTACAGCCATCAGATGTTTTTCAGCTTGACTGCCCATTGTCCAAGCTTCACATCCATATAAAAGTACAGGTTCTATGTAGCACTTCAACACTCTTTTTCTCGTTTCAATTTACATCTTTTTATTGGTCAGTATGTTTTTCATCTTGCTAAAGGCTACCTTAGACATGGCGATTCTTGTTCTAATCTCTTCAAGGCATCTCCCATCAGATGTTATTACTGTTCCGCGATAATTGTACCTATTCACTTGTTGAAGAATATTCCCATTTACTTGTATATTACATTGTGGTATTTCGTTCTTCCTAGTGACGACCATAATCTGTGTCTTTTTACAATTTAATTCTAACCCTCGTTGTTCACTGTGTGTAACAACTGCATCTACTAAATGTTGCAGGTCCTGTTCATTGTCTGCAATCAAGACTGTATCGTCTGCATATCTAATGTTATTGATGCATCGTCCCCCAATGTTGATTCCTTCCATATCTTCAATATTTCTTTAAATATTTTCACTGTACAGGGAAAACAGATCTGGAGACATTACACATCCCTGTCTCACAACTCTCTGATAGGCTGATATTGGCTTACTTCATTATCAACTCTTATGGCAGCTTGTTGTTTCCAATATATGTTTTTTACAAGTCTAAGGTCTTTTCCATCAATTTGTAGAGCTTCAAGCATCCTTATCTTGTCGACATGTCTCACTTTATCGAAAGCCTTTGTGTAGTCAATAAAGCAAAGGTGTAGATCTTTGTTTACTTCTATAGATCGTTCAATTACGGTTCTCAGTAAATATACAGCATTTACTGTACCCTTTCCTTCTACAAACCCACATTGTTCTTCTCCTATTTCAGGTTGTATTTTCCTCCTAATTCTTTGCATGATAATTCTTAGCAAAATCTTCGTGATGTGACTCATTATACTAATTGTTCGATGTTGATCACATTCCAAGGCTCCTGATTTCTTTGGGATTGCAATAAATACAGAATTACATAATTCATGAGGTATATTTCCAGTATCATATATTGTATTAAGCAGACTGGTAACTTTATCTATTCCATATTCTTCTAAAGCATTAATCATTTCTGTTGTGACGCTGTCTGAACCGGGGTCTTGCCAGATTTCATATGGTTAAGAGCATTCTGAACCTCCATCTTCAAAATTGCTGGTCCTTCATTATTATTTTGAACATCGTAGTGTTCGTCTCTGTTGTCGTCATAAAGGTTTTTCACGTAATCTGACCATACATGTAAGATCTGATCTTTTTCTATTATGACTCTTCCATCTTTTGTCTTTAGGCAGCCTGCTGATGTACGTGTTCTTTGATTAGTAAGCTCCTGGATTCTTTTGTGCATTAATTTCGCATTTTTACTGTTGTGTTGTTTTTCAATTTCTTCGCAATTTTTCTCAAGCCATGTTTCTTTTGCCTCCCTACATAAGGTTCTGACTTTTCTGTGAATTTCTTCATATTTAGCAGGATTATTTTTGTTCTGTCTTCTTGTTTCCATTAGTTGTAAAATTTCTTCAGTCATCCATGTCTTACGGCCCACTTTCTTTAATTTTGGAATAGTTTTTTTCTGCTGCACAACTGATTGAATTCTTCAGCATTTCCCATTGATCATCTACATCTTGAAATAGGATCTCTAGATCAGACAATAAATCAAATTTGTTCTTTACTTCTATGTTAAAATTATCTTGTATTTCTTTGTCAGTTTTCAATTTGCACAAGTCATATTTAGGGTTTTCTGCTATATACTCGACTTTCTTTAACTTTACACTCAATGTGCCTGTAATTAATCTGTGATCACTGTAACAGTCTGCATTTGGAACTGTTTTTACGACTGTTAACGCATTTCGAAACCTTCTGTTAATCAGGATGTAATCTATCTGGTTTTTAATCCTACTGTCTGGACTCCTCCATGTCCATAATCTTCTAGGATGCTGTTTAAACCAGGTGTTTCCTACAACCATTTCTTGTTCTTTTGCCCATTCTTCAAGTCTGTATCCTCTTTCATTTCTTTCTCCCAAACCATGGTTGCCTACACTGCATCCATCGCCTTGCTTTCCTATTTTTGCGTTGAAATCACCCATTATGATATTTATTTCTGATTTTTTGCAGTTCTTCAAAGCAGACTCCATGTCGTTATAAAATTCCTCTATACTTTCTTCACTGCATTCACTTGTTGGGGCATATACTTGAATGATATTTATTTTAAAAGGTCTTCCGTTTAATTTAATATAATAGATAGTAATTTAATATAACAGATACCATCAGTTTTTTGTTGTTGGAGATCTTGTGAGACATGTGCAAGTGTTCCTAGGTCACAGGATTTTTATGGAAGTGTCGGGTACACCGTGTGTGCAGAACTCATGGACATTTATTCTACCACATTCAACATTAGTAACCAAGCACCCAGACTATCTACGATCAACTGGAAGAAGTCGACCCCTGGCCGGAGAGACTCGTCATTCGGTGAGGTCCCTCTGAACTTGCTGTGTTATGATGTGGTATGGCCGGAACACAATGATGAAAGCGGAATTTGATCCTGAACCGAATGGTCTTATCTCGCATACACAATAGACTATACTACAGACGTTCTATACACATACATTGCACACACGTGACACTTTTCTTTATTAAATTATTTTATCATTTGTCAGAAGCCAGAGTTGTGTGGTATGTTCTGGAGGAATATGAAAAGGGGTATTGTCCCGTGGTAAGAAGTGAGAGAGATAGTGATCCAGAGACTGAAGGGGTCAATTAGATTCCCAAGCTGATGATATAGAATTAAAAGAGTGTGCTTGTTGATTCCTCTCACCCCGGGGAAACAGGTGACAGGCTCAGAGGGCCGAAGAAACCAACTGTTGGTTTCAACGCCAAACCTTTGTTGTGGAGCGGGGTCGTGGCAGTGATTAAGAAAGCATGTAGAAAGTCTGCACCGGAGCCCAGCGGAGTGTCTTACACAGTATACAAGAGGTGCCCGAAAGTCTTAAGAAACTCCACCGGATTCTGCAGGTCCGCATGGCCGAATGGATAAGAACGCGTGTTCTTAAACATCCGGAGTGCTGATGCCGAGGTAAGCGGTTCAGCCCCTACATTGGACAGCTGACTTTGGGGCGTTAATTACAAGTACCTCTGATGGCGAGGGAGATTGTTATTAGGGAAAGCTAACCCATGCGCAAAATTCAGCCCATCACTACTATAGTGTGTATGAACTACGCTTGAGTTCAAAGCGAGCGAGAGCGAAAAAAAAAATTTAAAAAAAACTTCGCCTGATTCTGAGATCCGCCTGGAAAACCAAGCACGTCGGCGTGGGGGTGGAAGAAAGCCAACGGAATCTACATTCCCCAAATGCAAAACTCGACCAGCATTACTCAATTAAATCCGATCTCTCTTCTGGGGTAGGCGCAAGAGGTCTGGTCTCCCAATCCGTGTATGGCGTGGTAAAGTAGTTAGGCATCAAAGGATACGCAAGAATTCGGGCACAAAAACAGCTTGGTGAGGCAGCCGAAAAGGCTGGCTGTGGAACAACCGGAATATAGAATGGGACAAGTCTCGGCAGTAATATGGCTAACTTTTCAGTCTGTAATTGCAGGACAGCTAATATCGGAGCCAATCTCTCAACTAAGAACTAGAACTTGCACTGTCTCGTGTCGACTCTATAGACTATCATAGCTTTCCCTCCGAGCGAGGGCAGTGCGTTTGAGAACTGTACTGTTCAGTGGGGAAATCGCTACACGGTAGCGGTCGCTAAGTCAGGCAAATATCGGCCGAAGTCCAACCCCAATGCCGTGGTGGTAGTCGTGGTACGAGAACCGCACTTCACAGCAGAGACCAAGAGGGGGGTCTAGGAACCCAGAGTGCGGTGTCATGAATGGGGTACGAAGAAGGAACATGGCAACGAAGACGAATGGATGCGACAGAGGTAATGGCCAGACGGCCACAGGTGTTAGAATGTGTGTGAGGGCATGAAGCACCGGGTGCACAATGCTCTCATCCTCGAGGGAGAGGAGGCTTGGGAGGAGACATTTGTCGCGGGTATGGGACAAACACGTACACCGCAAACAACCGAAAGTCCCGCAAGGCAGGGGAAAGATGCCCGGAGTCATGACCCCAGAGAGTGTCGAGAAGGTTAAAAGGACTTAAACGGTCGAAACATTCTGGGAAGGGGGCTCATTTCCGACGACCAGAATCCCCCTGTCGTGCCTGTTCCGCGGCGAAGTTTTTATCACTAGTACACCAGTTGTGATCTCCTTTCCATTACACCATTGGCAGGTATCTCATTTCCTTCCACTGTCACTGTGAGGACTTGGTTGGATTGTTGGCGAATGTCAGCAGCCGCTCCAACTGTTTCATTCCAATATGAAAGTTTTCCTGACACAGGCAGCCGGTCCGTTATCCTGTCGTTTGTTAAGTCATTTTTGACGCGTTAAATACCCTTCTCCCCCCCCCCCCCCACCACCCAGATCTGTAGGTTGTAACTTCGATAATAATACTATGTGGCAGCCGCAGTTCCCTCGTTCCTTTGTTCAATCAATCAATCAATCATGTGCCATGCCGGAAAGCGTGGGCGGTCATGACTCGCCATTTCACTCGATCACCAGTGTCGTGGATCAGCTCAGTGTTCCTGTCTCGTCCATGCCATGTGGTCAAGCCATCCAGGTATTTTCATCTCGGTCTGCCTCTTGGTCTGTTTCCTTCGATCTTGCCAGTTGTCACCAAGTTCTCCAATCCATTTCTTCTCATAACATGTCCAAAAAATGTTGACTGTCTACGTCTAATTTCTCTAATCAGTTTACGATGTTCATTTGTCTCCTGTAGTACTTGGTCATTGGTTTTTCTGTCTGTCCATGGTATTCTTTGCATTTTCCTCAGAAACCACATTTCTGCAGCCATCAGATGTTTTTCAGCTTGACTGCCCATTGTCCAAGTTTTACTCCATACAAAAGAATAGGCTCTATGTATCCCCTCAACACTCTTTTTCTCGTTTCAATTGCCATCTTTTTATTGGTCAGAATGTTTTTCATCTTGCTAAAGGCTACTTTCGCCATGGCGATTCTTGTTCTAACCTCTTCAAGGCATCTCCCATCAGATGTTATGACTCTCTCTCTCTCTCTCTCTCTCTCTCTCTCTCTCTCTCTCTCTCTCTCTCTCTCTCTCTCTCTCTCTCTCTCTCATCATGTTCCTCTTGTACCTTGCGGTGTCGAGGTGAAGTATAAACTTCGTGAGAGTGCCCGGTTATGGGCTTCGTATATCGACATTCCCATGGATTCTGTTATTCCCTCCGTCCAACGTTTATGTGGTCGGCCTCTTCCTCTGTTTCCATCTGGTCTGTACATCATTGCTTGTTGTGGCATGCTGTTGACTGGTAGCCTACTTGCATGGCCAAACCATTTGACTTGCTGCTTTCTAATAAAATCTAGAGCAGCTTTAACCCCCACTTTAGTCCTGATTTCTTCATTTCTGATCTTATCTCTTCTTGATACGTTGAGTATTCTTCTCAGGAACCTCATTTCTGTTGTTGTGGTTTTTCTTTTCTCTTTTTCTGTCACTGTCCAGGTTTGGCATTGGTAGCACAGAGTTGGTAGGAAGATTGTGTTGTAAAGTGCTTTCTTAGTAGTTATTGATACATGTTTGTTCTTTAGTATTGGTGCCATTTGTCCAATAAGTTGATTTGCCTTATTGCACCTATTTTCGATCTCATCTTCTGATCTGCCATTTGATGATATTATACTTAATAGGTACTTGAAGCTCTTTACTTGTTTCAAGGGATGTTCGTTTAGGTGAATTGTTGCTGTTTGTTCTTCTTTAGTTATAGTCATTACCTCTGTTTTGCTTGTGCTAATTTTCATGTTATATTATGTTATGACTGTTCCAAGATAATTGTACCGATTCACCTGTTGAAGAATATTTCCATTTACTTGTATATTACATTGTGGCACTTCTTCCTTCCTAGTGACGACCATAACCTGAGTCTTTTTACAATTTAATTCTAACCCCAGTTGCTCACTGTGTACAACAACCGCATCTACTAATTGTTGCAGGTCCTGCGCATTGTCTGCAATTAATACTGTATCATCTGCATATCTAATGTTATTGATGTTTCGTCCCCCAAAGCTGATTCCATTTATATCCTCTACATTTCTGAAAATATTTTCCCTTTCAATTTCTTGTTTTATGTTCTCTAATTTTCCGTCGTCGTTTAACGTCCTAACGTTCCATGTTGCTAATTTTAACGTCTCTGTCCTTGTCTTGCGATGATCAGTCTTTAAGCGAATCATGATATACTAGGCACTTTTAAAGAGGTAGTTTGCTGTTGCTTTCCTCTATGGCAGTGACCGTACTGTGTGCTTCCGGTGTAATGGCGACGCGATGACTCGTAGTTCTTAGGGGAGACGCTGTTCAGTGTTTTTCTGTGGAGTTCCTATGGAAATTCCCGTGGAATCCGTGTGGATAGTGTTTTTCCTTTGGATTATGTGATGTTATTTCGTTTTCGTGTATTGGAAGTGCTCAAAAGAAGCCACGGAAGGCAGGTGGTGGATGAAATTTTGAGGGCAGCCGACAGATATTTGTTGGATATGGTCTCGAGTTTCGCGACGGCAAGCAGAAGATCTCTTTCGAGAGACAATGATTGCGGTCATCCGGCCAGTATGGTCACTGCCATAGAGGAAAGCAACGGCAAACTACCTCTTTGAAAGTGCCTAGTTTATTATGATTCGCTTAAAGACTGATCATCGCAAGACAAGGACAGAGACGTTAAAATTAGGAACATGGAACGTTAGGACGTTAAACGACGACGGAACATTAGAGAACATAACTCAAGAAATTCAAAGAGAAAAAATTTATATATTAGGTATGTGCGAAACGAGATGGACAGGAGCAGGCATCAAGATAGATGACGATTTTAAGATTATTTATTCTGGAGGTGAAGATCGACATAGGGGAGTGGCAATAATTTTGGACCGGAAAACATCAACGTCTGTTCAGGGATATTGGGCCGTGTCGGACAGAGTTCTACTAGTTAAATTGAGTGGCAGACCTTTTAGCATAAATGTTATTCAGGTATATGCCCCAACAGGAGAATCCAGTGAAGATAGTGTAGAAGAATTTTATAATGACATAGAGGCTGCCTTAAAGAAATGTAAAAATTCAGAAATAAACATCATAATAGGGGACTTCAATGCAAAAGTAGGAAATCAAGGGGATAGATACACTGTAGGAAACTATGGTTTAGGAGAGAGAAATGAAAGAGGATACAGACTCGTGGAGTGGGCAAAAGAACAGGAAATGATTGTAGGAAACACCTGGTTCAAGCAACCTCCTAGAAGATTATGGACCTGGAGGAGTCCTGATAGCAGGATTAGAAACCAGATTGACTACATTCTCATTAGCAGAAGATTTAGAAACGCGCTAACAGTAGCAAAAACAGTTCCCAGTGCTGATTGTTATAGTGACCACAGATTACTCACAGGAACATTGAGGATAAAGTTGAAGAAAGTCAAGTATATAACAGGAAACACTAAATATGACTTGTGTACATTGAGTAATGACAAGGAAATACAAAACAAATTCAACATAGAAGTGCAGAACAGATTTGAAATATTGTCTGATCTAGAGATCCTATTCCAGGATGTGGATGATCAATGGGAAATGTTAAAGAATTCAATCAATGTGGCTGCAGAAACAACTATTCCAAAATTAAAGAAGGTGGGTCGTAAGAAATGGATGACTGAGGAAATTTTACACTTAATGGAAACAAGAAGACTCAACAAAAATAATCCTGCCAAATATGAAGAAATTCACAGACAAGTCAGAGTATTATGTAGGAAGGCAAAAGAATCATGGCTTGAGGAAAAGTGCTTAGAAATTGAAAAACAACACAACAGTCAAAATACCAAATTAGTGCACAAAAGAATTCAGGAACTTACTAATAAAAGAACAAGTACATCAACAGGCTGTCTAAAAACTTAAGATGGCAAAATCATAACAGAAAAAGTAGATGTCAATTGGGGGTTTGGGGCCAAAAGGGTCGGGGCACCACAGGAGCGCCAAAAGAAAGCCCCCTAGGGACCCAACCCCCGGGGGCCCCACCCCCCAGGGCCCGACCGGGCCGTCCTCTGTATCCCGGAGCGCACTCGGGCGACCGAGCCATCGATTTAGAGTGTATCATCTACAGACATACCAAGATGCGCACCGCGAAGAACAGTTGTAAGTGGCTACGGCTACGTTCCACAGAGCCCTGCAGTCGGAGTTGTATGAGGGACTACTGCAAAGTCCATGCAGTGCTAATACGGAAGGGTTCATGTATTAAACCATGTCGGAAATGTGGGAAGGGGGTCAACAACCTCCTAGAACTATGTAAAGAATGTGGATATGACAAGGAGTATCACCGAATCTGGTACGAAGAGAATGTAAAGGACTATAATGCAGAGATTCGTCGAATTGCTAAGATTATAGTGGATTGAACTTTCAATTAGAGAGAGGTGAAGTCATCGGTGTACTTACACACCTACTTGTTAGAGACTGACGGATCTGTGTATTTAGCCATGCCTACGCTGATTCAGTTGAAACAGCAAGCCCGCGAGTATGGTATGCCATACAGTGGGAGGAGGAAGGCCGTTCTTGAGGGGGAAATATCCAGAGCGCGCTGAGATGGCTAGGGCCTCCCTGCTCGAGAAGAACCCCAATCTACAAGGGGCACGACTTGAAGCAGGGATTACCACCGCCCTGAGATTTGTATATGGTACCGCCGCGGACCGAGCCGCGATCGTCGCCGAGCGACGACACCGCGCCCGGCAGCGTGCTCAACGCCACGCCGACCTCGAAGCAGAGTTCCTTGCCCGAGCTGATAGTGTGCGAGATGAAGTGGCTGAGATGAGGGCCGCTTTAATTCGCAACGCACCCGAATTGAAACTCACCCAGGAGATTGAGGGGAGCCTGAGAAAATATGAAGCAATCGTCCCAGAACGTGGTGGTTATGATGAACCTGCAACATTTATGATTTCGATGGAGCCCGCCATCAAAGCTCTGGTGGTAAAAGGGTTGGGGGATTATGGCAGCGTTAAAATGCAGCTGTATCTCCATCTAAAATACTATCGTACCACCCCAGAAGGCGAACAGATTACGACAATCGCCATCCATGGAAGCAGGAACTATGAAGTACTGCACGAGGGGGATATTGATGAGGGGCTGGACCTTGCCATAGCCAAGATATTCGCTGACAGTGAATGCTTCACTGAACAGGGCTCGGATTGGAGCTATGATGAGTGTGTGCAGCTTGACCTCTACATTGCAAAATACCAACCATTCCGAGGCTCTAGCTACTTCGCGACTCCCAGCTTCATTCCACCACGTAGTGTTGTGAATGTAAAGAATGAGGACAACCGCTGCTTTGAATGGGCCATACTCTCAGCGCTCTACCCAGTAGCGCATGGAGAGCATCCTGATAGGCTCAACAATTATAGCGCCCACCTGGGAGAGCTAAACTTTGAAGGAATCGAGTTCCCAGTGCAGCTGACCAGCATTGCTAAGTTTGAAAACCAGAATCCCACCATTGTGACGAAACGCGTTTATCTGCATAACCCAGGTCTCGCGGGAAATGTCCCTCGCCAAGCATACGCGACCTCAGAACAATGAACCCAAGCTTATCCTCACCTTCCATCCACATGCCTATGCCATCAAGCACATTTTCCTGAGACACTGGTCCATCTTGGAATCGGATCCTACCACTCGTGAGGTATTCTCAAATGGCCCCAGGGTAATTTTCCGCCGTAACCAGAGCCTCAGAGACCACCTTGTGCACAGTCGCCTCCCCACGGTTACCTCATCCGTGGGCACCTTTGAATGCCATCGTAGGAACTGTCTGACATGCCCATACGTTGTTCAGACACCAGAAATTGCATTTCCCCGAGGCACCTTCACCTTGAAAGATTGTTTCACCTGCACATCCCGCAATCTGATTTATGTTATCATCTGCAAACGATGTGACATGAAATACATTGGCCAAACGGGCAGACGTCTTGCGGATCGTTTTAGAGAACACCTCAGAGACATCAATCAGGGCGCTGACAAACCTGTCCCCAACCATTTCAATTCCTCCAACCACAATGGAGCCGACGATGCATGTGTCACCGCATTAAAACCCTGCTTCTCAAATAGCTGTGTCAGACTTAGAATTGAATGCCAGCTAATCAACAATCTGGGATGCATCCACCCGGCAGGAATGAATACTGTCGTGGACGCTACAGTATAACTGTGGCATCTTCCCCAATTATTTACACTACCTATTACCGTGCTGTTCTCCCCCCCCCCCCCCCGCGATATCTAGACTTAATTGTCCCCACATTTCTATGTTTTCATAGCAGACTGTTCACATATTTTTGGCTACTCAAATACTTTTTGGCAACCCATTTTCAATTCTGCGCCACGCGTTTTCGCAGCTGGCCTAGTCACATTTCCTGCCCCACATGTAAATATCAGATTGTGCATCATAAGTGATAGGTCGTGTGCTTGTGTTTCTGTCGTTGTTTATCTGTGTTGTCATTGACAAAGATTCTTAGAATCGAAACGTCTGTGTGTCTATTGTATGCGTTCGTGTGTATTTTATCTTATTTTATTATTCATTTTTATTATATTTATTGAGTGCTTCTGATTTCGGATTTTTCACCTGTATTTCGCGACACGTGGATCTCCTTGTAAGGTATGTGCAACGTTTGTTAATGTTTAGTTCGTTTTTTTCTCGCAGGAATTTAAAAATACCTATTTGTTTCCATTTCATATCTGTCTTGGGTCGTCAAGATCCCGCACTATTTTGGCGCGTCATCGGGGACTTTCTCAGCTAAAAATAGACTGAGGGAAGCCGATGGAAGAATTGCTATCTAGAATCTTCTCGAAACACCGAAATTCGAGTAACCCGTGATGCTGGGTATCGCTCTAAATTCTCGTGCAGAGAGATCTAGAAACTCTAGGCGGGGAATGACGGTTTCCCGAGAAAGTATCTTTTCTCAAGAAGCACTTGCTTCTAGTGCGCATTGAGTTGGCACGAAGCGGGAAATTGGCTAAACCAGTCATTCACTTACTGTTGTTCGAACAGAACAGACGCAGGCCTGATGTGAGCCATTTTTGTGTTGCGTCTCACCTCAACCATTATTCGGCTGACTGTTATGGAAAGGAAGCTGAGAAGCCCTTGAACAGTTCGGAAGCTGACTGGAGATCTGGTTTCTTGTCATTCAGGTAGATATTTGTTTAAATCATTTAACTTTGTACGTGTGTTCCACACGCCATTGTTCTAACCTCATTACCTATGCGGATGTCCTTGCATACTAATTAGCAAACCGATCGATAACGCAGGTGACGGTTAATCGTGGGTTTGTTTACCGTGTGCTCGCGAATCAGCTGTTAGGAACGCCGTAATGTGATGTGGGCGATTTGGGTTCCAAATATATGTACCATATATTGCCAATCGTTGCATATATTAGGTTGCTGTGTTAGAATAAAACATAGTTACGTGTGCCGGATGGAAACTTAGATTATGTCAGTCAGTTGCTGAAGCCAGAAGAACGGTTAGAAAACCAGGTAAGTTGGTAGGTGGAGATTCAGACAAAATTGTGCTTAGTTACTAAGTAAAGGAAGAACTTAGTTCTGTGCCACCAGGAATGATGTAACTATTGTGTAATAACTTAATAGTGAATTCATTGTGTGGAACAGCGGATTTCTGTGGAAAGGTAAGTTGCTTTGGTGCTATATCTATATATATATATGAAGTGACAGTGTGTATATATATTAGGTCATGGCATGTGATACTTCCTGGAGTAATTCCGAACGCCGAATAGCTCGACGCGTGATAACACTGCGTGCCGTCGCGATATAAATATGCGTTCTGAAATCTTGTCTGAGCTATCCTGTTTCTTTCATACTGGCGCTAGTGCGAGTGAATGCTAAGGTGCTGGAAGTATGGAAGGATGCAAGGAGGCTGTATGAGACTGGGGAAATATAGGATATGGGGGAAGTGAAAGCAAGTTATGAAAGTATGTGTTGGTAGGCCAAACCAACGATGAAGTTCAGTCCATGCCAAGGCTAAACCACTTGGGGAGGACAGAACTGGAACATTACCCTTGGAACATGTGGGGAACATGTATTCTCAGAAGGCTTCTTGACTCTAAGACAGAGTCTGATAAGAAGAGTTTGCTGTGGCGTGGGCAGGTGACCCCACCAGCAAAACAGGCTTGTGTACATAGTGGATGTGATCATGTCCTATTCCTATATCCCGAGGGATGGTATATTGATCAAGATTATGTTTCTTAATGAACATTGATGATGTTAGGAACGAGTCCAGGGACTCTTTACCTAGTGTTTAGTTCGATTAAATTAGAACAATAACATCCTTGTATCACTACTGACGTTAGCGACGACTGGTAGATGATTAGGGATAGGTGAGACCTACGATCAGACTCGTCATTCTGATTTCTTGCTCTGTTGACGGGCTGTTCTGTGAGGCCAGCTGACATTTGTGAACCCATGCTTTACTACTCTCCATATAGAGATAATGCTTTGGTTATATGCATAACTAAGTAGCATGACTGAAAATCAAATCAAATCAAATCAAATCAACTTTATTAGGGTCACAAATTGGGCGCGCAGGCCCGTCTTACAATCGGCCCTTCCAATCACTCGTCTTTCGTTCATCAAGAGCATTATACATTTGCATAGGAAGAAAAATAAACATTGTGAAATGAATGTTGTAAACATAAACAAGGCTAATTACCATGGTATGAAGCCCATCTCCCACCTATCCATACATCACCCCACCCACACAACACCCCCAACCTACCACCACACATGCGCACCAAGGGACACATACACACCCCCACCTACCGACACACACACCAAGGGACACATACATACCCCACCAACCGACCCATCCCCCACCCACACACACTGCCCTCACCTGATCCCCCAACCAAAACACACCCGCCACCCACAAACATTCCCCCACCAACCCACACATCCCACGCCCATCCACATTCTACCCCACACATCCTCTCCCACCCACACCTCAAACCACCCTTCCCCCAGCCACATCTCCATCGACAACATATTCCCCACCCCACACACACAATCCCCCACCAACCCACTACATCGCACATCCACTCACGACATCCCAAAACCATACACACACATCCCCACCAACTGACATGTCCCTACCCCCCCCCCCCACACACACACACATCTCCCTAACCACCCATACATCCCCAAACCCCTCACACACACACCACCCACACATACAACTTTCCCCCCCCACCCACACATGCCTTAAACCCAATCCCCCACCACACAATCCCCCACCCCCCACATCACATACACCCCCTCCCGCACTATTCCCAAACCCACGCACCACACACACATATCCCTCACCAACACATCCCACTTTCACACCAACACATACCCCCCCCCAGTACCACAAAATAATCCCCCCCACCCACACAGATACCCTTACCCATCCCCCCCCACATACCCCCACTCAACACCAAAAAATCCCCCACCCCACACACATACCTACCCACACAATATCACCAACCAACACACAACACACCTCTCCCACCCACACACGCATTCCTACCCGTCCACCAAAACACCACACTCACACTCCTCCACTACGCACCCACACACCCCCCCCCACCCCCCCCACCCCCCAAAAAACCCCACCCCCCCAAACATCCTCCCCCCCCCAAAACCCCCCCAATAAACCCCCCCCCCTACCCCCGCCCCCCCCCCCACCCCCACATCCCCCCCAACCCACTCCCCCCCACATCCCCCCCCCCCCCAAAAAAACCCCCCCCCACCCCCAAAAATTCCCCCCCAAGCCATTTTCCAACCCCCCCTAAACCCCCACCCCCACCCACCCCCAAAATGAATGTAAAGAATGAGGACAACCGCTGCTTTGAATGGGCCATACTCTCAGCGCTCTACCCAGTAGCGCATGGAGAGCATCCTGATAGGCTCAACAATTATAGCGCCCACCTGGGAGAGCTAAACTTTGAAGGAATCGAGTTCCCAGTGCAGCTGACCAGCATTGCTAAGTTTGAAAACCAGAATCCCACCATTGTGACGAAACGCGTTTATCTGCATAACCCAGGTCTCGCGGGAAATGTCCCTCGCCAAGCATACGCGACCTCAGAACAATGAACCCAAGCTTATCCTCACCTTCCATCCACATGCCTATGCCATCAAGCACATTTTCCTGAGACACTGGTCCATCTTGGAATCGGATCCTACCACTCGTGAGGTATTCTCAAATGGCCCCAGGGTAATTTTCCGCCGTAACCAGAGCCTCAGAGACCACCTTGTGCACAGTCGCCTCCCCACGGTTACCTCATCCGTGGGCACCTTTGAATGCCATCGTAGGAACTGTCTGACATGCCCATACGTTGTTCAGACACCAGAAATTGCATTTCCCCGAGGCACCTTCACCTTGAAAGATTGTTTCACCTGCACATCCCGCAATCTGATTTATGTTATCATCTGCAAACGATGTGACATGAAATACATTGGCCAAACGGGCAGACGTCTTGCGGATCGTTTTAGAGAACACCTCAGAGACATCAATCAGGGCGCTGACAAACCTGTCCCCAACCATTTCAATTCCTCCAACCACAATGGAGCCGACGATGCATGTGTCACCGCATTAAAACCCTGCTTCTCAAATAGCTGTGTCAGACTTAGAATTGAATGCCAGCTAATCAACAATCTGGGATGCATCCACCCGGCAGGAATGAATACTGTCGTGGACGCTACAGTATAACTGTGGCATCTTCCCCAATTATTTACACTACCTATTACCGTGCTGTTCTCCCCCCCCCCCCCCCCCCCGCGATATCTAGACTTAATTGTCCCCCACATTTCTATGTTTTCATAGCAGACTGTTCACATATTTTTGGCTACTCAAATACTTTTTGGCAACCCATTTTCAATTCTGCGCCACGCGTTTTCGCAGCTGGCCTAGTCACATTTCCTGCCCCACATGTAAATATCAGATTGTGCATCATAAGTGATAGGTCGTGTGCTTGTGTTTCTGTCGTTGTTTATCTGTGTTGTCATTGACAAAGATTCTTAGAATCGAAACGTCTGTGTGTCTATTGTATGCGTTCGTGTGTATTTTATCTTATTTTATTATTCATTTTTATTATATTATTGAGTGCTTCTGATTTCGGATTTTTCACCTGTATTTCGCGACACGTGGATCTCCTTGTAAGGTATGTGCAACGTTTGTTAATGTTTAGTTCGTTTTTTTCTCGCAGGAATTTAAAATACCTATTTGTTTCCATTTCATATCTGTCTTGGGTCGTCAAGATCCCGCACTATTTTGGCGCGTCATCGGGGACTTTCTCAGCTAAAAATAGACTGAGGGAAGCCGATGGAAGAATTGCTATCTAGAATCTTCTCGAAACACCGAAATTCGAGTAACCCGTGATGCTGGGTATCGCTCTAAATTCTCGTGCAGAGAGATCTAGAAACTCTAGGCGGGGAATGACGGTTTCCCGAGAAAGTATCTTTTCTCAAGAAGCACTTGCTTCTAGTGCGCATTGAGTTGGCACGAAGCGGGAAATTGGCCTAAACCAGTCATTCACTTACTGTTGTTCGAACAGAACAGACGCAGGCCTGATGTGAGCCATTTTTGTGTTGCGTCTCACCTCAACCATTATTCGGCTGACTGTTATGGAAAGGAAGCTGAGAAGCCCTTGAACAGTTCGGAAGCTGACTGGAGATCTGGTTTCTTGTCATTCAGGTAGATATTTGTTTAAAT
This sequence comes from Cepaea nemoralis, assembly GCA_014155875.1. Taxonomy (NCBI): domain Eukaryota; kingdom Metazoa; phylum Mollusca; class Gastropoda; order Stylommatophora; family Helicidae; genus Cepaea; species Cepaea nemoralis. Next base: position 410,590 of record JACEFZ010011721.1, read on the forward strand.
CATTTAACTTTGTACGTGTGTTCCACACGCCATTGTTCTAACCTCATTACCTATGCGGATGTCCTTGCATACTAATTAGCAAACCGATCGATAACGCAGGTGACGGTTAATCGTGGGTTTGTTTACCGTGTGCTCGCGAATCAGCTGTTAGGAACGCCGTAATGTGATGTGGGCGATTTGGGTTCCAAATATATGTACCATATATTGCCAATCGTTGCATATATTAGGTTGCTGTGTTAGAATAAAACATAGTTACGTGTGCCGGATGGAAACTTAGATTATGTCAGTCAGTTGCTGAAGCCAGAAGAACGGTTAGAAAACCAGGTAAGTTGGTAGGTGGAGATTCAGACAAAATTGTGCTTAGTTACTAAGTAAAGGAAGAACTTAGTTCTGTGCCACCAGGAATGATGTAACTATTGTGTAATAACTTAATAGTGAATTCATTGTGTGGAACAGCGGATTTCTGTGGAAAGGTAAGTTGCTTTGGTGCTATATCTATATATATATATGAAGTGACAGTGTGTATATATATTAGGTCATGGCATGTGATACTTCCTGGAGTAATTCCGAACGCCGAATAGCTCGACGCGTGATAACACTGCGTGCCGTCGCGATATAAATATGCGTTCTGAAATCTTGTCTGAGCTATCCTGTTTCTTTCATACTGGCGCTAGTGCGAGTGAATGCTAAGGTGCTGGAAGTATGGAAGGATGCAAGGAGGCTGTATGAGACTGGGGAAATATAGGATATGGGGGAAGTGAAAGCAAGTTATGAAAGTATGTGTTGGTAGGCCAAACCAACGATGAAGTTCAGTCCATGCCAAGGCTAAACCACTTGGGGAGGACAGAACTGGAACATTACCCTTGGAACATGTGGGGAACATGTATTCTCAAGAAGGCTTCTTGACTCTAAGACAGAGTCTGATAAGAAGAGTTTGCTGTGGCGTGGGCAGGTGACCCCACCAGCAAACAGGCTTGTGTACATAGTGGATGTGATCATGTCCTATTCCTATATCCCGAGGGATGGTATATTGATCAAGATTATGTTTCTTAATGAACATTGATGATGTTAGGAACGAGTCCAGGGACTCTTTACCTAGTGTTTAGTTCGATTAAATTAGAACAATAACATCCTTGTATCACTACTGACGTTAGCGACGACTGGTAGATGATTAGGGATAGGTGAGACCTACGATCAGACTCGTCATTCTGATTTCTTGCTCTGTTTGACGGGCTGTTCTGTGAGGCCAGCTGACATTTGTGAACCCATGCTTTACTACTCTCCATATAGAGATAATGCTTTGGTTATATGCATAACTAAGTAGCATGACTGAAAATCAAATCAAATCAAATCAAATCAACTTTATTAGGGTCACAAATTGGGCGCGCAGGCCCGTCTTACAATCGGCCCTTCCAATCACTCGTCTTTCGTTCATCAAGAGCATTATACATTTGCATAGGAAGAAAAATAAACATTGTGAAATGAATGTTGTAAACATAAACAAGGCTAATTACCATGGTATGAAGCCCATCTCCCACCTATCCATACATCACCCCACCCACACAACACCCCCACCTACCCACACACATGCGCACCAAGGGACACATACACACCCCCACCTACCGACACACACACCAAGGGACACATACATACCCCACCAACCGACCCATCCCCCACCCACACACACTGCCCTCACCTGATCCCCCAACCAAAACACACTCGCCACCCACAAACATTCCCCCACCAACCCACACATCCCACGCCCATCCACATTCTACCCCACACATCCTCTCCCCACCCACACCTCAAACCACCCTTCCCCCAGCCACATCTCCATCGACAACATATTCCCCACCCACACACACAATCCCCCACCAACCCACACATCGCACATCCACTCACACATCCCCAAACCATACACACACATCCCCACCAACTGACATGTCCCTACCCCCCCCCCCCCCACACACACACACATCTCCCTAACCACCCATACATCCCCAATCCACTCACACACACACCACCACCCACACATACAACTTCCACCCACCCACACATGCCTTAACCTAATCCCCCACCACACAATCCCCCACCCGCACATCACATACACCCCCTACCACGCACTATTCCCAACCCACGCACCACACACACATATCCCTCACCAACACATCCCCACTTACACACCACACACATATCCCCCACCCAGATACCACAAAATAATCCCACCCACACCCACACAGATACCCTTACCCATCCACCCCACATACCCCCACTCACACACCACAAAAATCCCCCACCCACACACACATACCTCACCCACACAATATCACCAACCAACACACCACACACCTCTCCCCACCCACACACGCATTCCCTACCCGTCCACCAACACACACACACTCACACATCCTCCACTACGCACCCACACACCCCCACCAACCCACTCCCAACCAAACATCTCTCGATCACAATACCCCTACCCCCACACACATCCTCCACCCACTCACACATCCCACCCCGACACATACAACTCCCTCACCCACCTACACATCCCTAAGCCACTCACACACCCCCACCCACACATTCCCCATCCACATACACACATCTCCCACCCACACTCCCCCACATACTTCCCCCAACCACCACAATCCCCTGCTCACCCACACATATACCCCACCCATACGCACATTCTCCACACCCATCACACACATCCCCCACACCACATACTATCCTCCACCCATACCACCACAAACATACCCTCCACCCACACATCATTCACACATCCCCCACCAACACACCGCACACATATCTCAAACCCACACACCATACACTTCTCCCCACCCGCCCTTCCATCCCAAATCCACCCAACACAATCCCCTACCCACACAACCCCGTCTCCCACACATACTTCCTCAAACCATCCACACATCTCCACCCACATAAACACACATCCCCTGCATCCGTCCCATACACATATCCTCCACCCATACACACATCCTCCACACCCATTCCAACACCCGTACTTTCACCTCCACACATCCATCCACACATCCCACCAACACCCACAAATACCACTACCCACCAAAACCCACACACCCCAACCCATCCAAATGCATACCCCCACCCACACACCCCCCAACCACACATATCCCCACACTCACACACATCCTCCACATACACTCACACTTCCTCACATCTAGACACATACAAAATGTCTCACGTTAGTATTGAAACTAGTAAAAACAAACTCCCACACTTTACTCACACACATACACTGACACTTGTCATGAGCAGTCTCATAAAAATGTTAAACATGGAGAAAAATGTGTACATAAAATGTATGTGACGTAAAAATAGTGATGCTCTCTCTCTCTCTCTCTCTCTCTCTCTCTCTCTCTCTCTCTCTCTCTCTCTCTCTCTCTCTCTCTCTCTCTCTCTCTCTCTCACACACACACACACACACACACATTCACTCTCACGCTCACACATTCACTCTTCCGCTCATTGATTCACTCTCACGCATTCACTCTCCCGCTCATTCACTCTCACGCTCACTCATTCACTCTCCCGCTCACTCATTCACTTTCCCGTTCACTCATTCACTCTCCCGCTCACTCATTCACTCTCCCGCTCACTCATTCACTCTCACGCTCACTCGTTCTGTCTCTCATTCACACTCACTGACTCATTCACTCAAACTACAGTAATGAACATGAGTTTATATTATGCATGATAAAATCAAATGGTATTTAACTGATAATATGACAGATGAGAATACACAAACATATGGATTCGCGTGTTACATAACATGCGTGTTACATGACATGCATCTGCTCAGCTCTCTCTCTCTCTCTCTCTCTCTCTCTCTCTCTCTCTCTCTCTGTATTCTTTCATATACACACACTCACACGCATGCGCGCGCTCACACACACACACACACACACACACTAACACATCAACTCTCCCACTGTCTCACTCTCTAACACACAATCCTTCACACACACACTCACTCTCTCAATCACACTCTCTCACACATACACATACACATGAACGCATGCACGCACGCATACACTCCCTCACTCACTCTCACACATACACGTACGAATGCATGCACTGACACATTCCCCCACCATTTCTCGCTCAATCACTCTCTCCACACACACGCATGCACGTGCGCACACACGCATTCACTCTCTCCCTCTCACTGACACCCACTTTCTCTCTCTCTCTCTCTCTCTCTCTCTCTCTCTCTCTCTCTCTCTCTCTCTCTCTCTCTCTCTCTCTCTCTCTCTCGCTCCCACACGCACACACATATATAGTGAACAATTATAGTTAAACAATTATAATGAACAATTATACTGAACAATTATACCAGTAAATGAATTATGGTGGCATATAGTCGGTATGGATTAAGTATTGAAAGAGTTTTCGGTTAAATGTGTAGGGACTCATTGGAGTTTTTAGATCTGGAGGCAGATCATTCCATAAGTGAGCACCAGAATAGGCGAAACATGTTTTGTATAGGTCCAATCTAGGATTTGAGACATGTAACAAATTTAGGCGCTTGCTGTTCATTGCATTAGATTGAATCAGCGGCAGAAGATACTCTGGGGTATTTTGAGATATAACTTTATTCACTAATTTGGCTTTGTTGAAAAGGAAGCGCTTTTGTAGTGGTAGAAGTCTTAGATGACTGTACAAATTATTACTTTCAACGTGCTTTATGTCAGAAACCAGACGAATAGCGCGGTTTTGTAGAGAACATAGTCGTTTTAAATTAGATTTAGGGCAACCATCCCAAACTGTGGAACAGTAATCGAGATGTGATTGGATATAGCATGTATAGAATATTTTTCGTGTGCTTTCGTCCAGGAAGTGCTGAATTTTAGCAAGTTGGTAAACTTTTTGTGCTATTTTCTTGGTAAGAGCGTGAACATGAGAGCTCCAGTTCAAATGGCTGTCTATTAAAAGCCCTAGTGTTTTATGTTCAGTCACATTAACTATAGGTAACGTGCCCATGCTGAGTTCGAGCGGTGATCCAGTTATGGCTAGTGTCTGTAGTTTTTGTCTGGTCGTTATTAGCATGGATTTGGTTTTGTCGATGTTAATTTGCATGCGGTTTTCATTGCTCCATCTAGTAAGATTATCAAGTTCCTTTTGTAAAGAATTCTCTAATTCACTACGGTTTTCTTGACTAGTATATATAGTACAGTCGTCTGCGAATAGATCACAAGTTGTATTGATATATAAAGGAAGATCATTAATATAAACTGCAAAAAGCAGCGGACCTAGTATTGAGCCCTGAGGCACACCAATATTAAGCTGTGTGGGTCTTGATAGACAGTTGTTGAAGGACACGACTTGTTGCCTGTCTGATAGAAATGACGTAATTATGTTCACCATGTTGGTGCTTGTCTTCATTTGCTTTAGTTTTCTAATTAAAATATCGTGATCTACCATATCAAAAGCTTTTTTTAAAGTCTACAAACACCGCTCCACAAATTCTACCGTTGTTGATGTTTAGGTGCCAGTTATCGGTCATTTTTGTTAGAGCACTATGGCAAGAATATTTAGGTCGAAACCCAGATTGACTGTTAATTATTAGATCATTGTTAATTAAATGGTGTAACGTTATTTTATGAATGTGTTTTTCTAGTGGTTTTGATAGCGACGATAGTAAGGAAATAGGTCTATAATTACCCAAAACGCTATTATCGATTGAGCCATTTTTAATAAGCGGAAACACTTTAGCAATTTTAAATGCAGATGGAAAGTAGTTTTTGGCCAGGCACTGGTTATATATGAACGTTAAGGACTCGCTAATGACTGGTGCAGCACAACGAAGAATTCTATTACTGATACCATCTAGGCCGTGTGAGTTTGTTGATTTGAGGTTCAAGAGATATTTATAAACGTCTGCAACAGACATTAAAGGAATCTCAGCGGGAATATTTCTGGCGCACTTCTCCTCACAGAATGATGCCAGTGAACTTAAATTACACGATGAGTCTGGTATTGAAGACTTTAGATTCGCTATTTCTGATTGAAAGAACCAACTGAATTCATCGCATGTTATAGAATTTGGTATTGCTGATTCTGTAGGGCGTTTCTTATTGGTTAGCAAGTTAATAGCCTTCCATATATTTGTACTGTTTGAATTATCTACAATCAAATTTTTAAAATGATCTTTTTTTATCCTACGAATTTCATATTTAACTTTATTCCTCAGTCTACGGTAATTGATGAAGTCTTTATTTTTGTGTGCTGTATCTCGCTCTCTCATGATTTCCAACACTTCTCTAGTGACCCATGGGGATTTATGTTGATTTTTGACTCGAACTTCTTTGATTGGCACGTGTTTATCGAACACATTGTAGACTGTCTTCGTCCAGAAAGCTAATGCATCGTCCGGGTCAGGAAGTTGGTAAACGTGATCAAGGGCTGCTTTTCTTAAGTCTTGCAAAAATAAATCTTGGTTGAATGCTTTATAATTCCTAAATTTGATACTTACATGTTTATGTTTAAGAGGTTTGAACCCAATTCTTGACCATGTACAACATACCGGGTAGTGGTCACTAACTGTACAAACAGGAACAGAACATTCAATAATATTATCTGGACAAGTAACATATATATGATCAATTATAGTTGAGGATGTGTCAGTAACCCTTGTGGGACGGTTTATTAGTTGTTTGAAATTGTAAGAAAGAATGATATCGTCCCATGTCTGGTTGGATTTACTAATATCTATGTTGAAGTCACCTAGTATCATAACTTCTCTACCTGCTGTAAACACTCTATCCATCATTGTAGTGAAGCAGTCATACCAACTGTACCCGGCACAAGGATTCCTATATAGGTATCCAATGAGAAACGGCTGTTGGCTGACTGGCTTCACCTCTAACCAAACACATTCTATCTCTACTGTCTCGAGATCACTTCTACGGGACCAGTTGAGAGAATTGGAAATGTATACAGCAATACCTGTCTTTAATTTTTGATTTGCATCTTTTCGAATTACTTTAAACCCCTTAAGTGAGATTTCGGAGTCGGTTATTTTGTCGTTAAGACGACTTTCTGTGATTCCAAACACATGGAACTGTTTGGACAGTATTACCGAGAGCTCAGGTAATTTGTTGAGCAGATGAAAGATGTTGAGATGGCCTATATATAGACCATTTTTGCTGAGCCACTGATCGTGATTAGCGAACATTACAAACTAAAAGGAAGATGTCGCTTGTGGTATACAAATTGCAGGGATATTGAAACTTTATTTAGAAATAGTTAAGGCTGTTAGAGGGGGCAGGAAAATGTCTTTGCTGGAGTGATATCATGAATGCTTGGTGCAGGGCTGCAGGATTGTATCGCATTAGCTGCTGAAGTTGACGGTTCCACTCATAGGGTTGTAGATTACCGTCCAGCGAGGGATTGCTATGAGTGTCACTGGAAGTGCCTACATTGGAAGCAGGCATCGACGGTACAGCACCATTGTTTAACGGTGTCCCCTTTGACATCATAGAGGGAGACTGTTTTACGGGCAAGGTCGGAAACAAAGTATCATATTTAGCAACATTTGGATTGGAGCTTGGGTTGCTTTTCACAACATTGTGTTCCTGGGGTACAGGCAAGGGTGGTGTGGGAAGAGAAGGCGTGTTTTCTGAACACAGTGAGATGGCTGTTGCCGGAGGTGAAGTTCGGTTTACTCCTGTAACTGGTGCTGGTTGTTGTGCACGTTCGGGATATTTTATGTTCTTCGCTAGGAAGCTACTTCCCAGCTTGGAACAATGTATTTGATCCCTGTATAGTTTTTTCTTAGGAGCTCCGGACGGTGACGTAAAGTAAGGGGTGTTATTTATGAAGTTCATGCTATTATTTTTACAGAATTTATATAACGTTAGATTAGCAACATCGGCAGTACGACGCTGGAACCCGTAACATGGTGGAATGATGGATGAAATAAACAAAGATGATTTCGGAAATCTATTACGCAACAGCACCTCCAATGTAGCTAGTTGTGAGGTGCTGATGATTTTATTATCCATTATGTCATTAACACCAATATGGACTGTTGCTCTCCTAATTCGGTCGTTCACTTGGAATCGTCGCAGTGTAGCAGTCAGCCTGTCAATGTCAGCGCCTGGTACAGGGTAGATTGAAGTTGATTCGCTGTCAGAAGATGACATGCGATCACTATAGATTCCCTTCAGCAGGGAGTCTCCAATGACGACATGTGTTGCACTATGATCTATGGTTATTTCACGCTGCTGGCGTGTCCGCTTGGACTGTTGTTGCCACTGGTCACTGTCGTCTTTCTTGTGTTTTTGTTTATTATATCTTGCTTGCGTTGGTTGTTGATATCCAGTAGTGGTAACGACTGAGGTCTGTGATTCCAAGTCTGCTGCTGGAGAGTCTACACTTAAGGCCTGGAACCTGTTGCTGACATGCACATCGATGGGGTAGATAGATGGTGTGCGTTCTACAGGTTTAATGGTGGTTTTGTTGCTTGTAGAAACTATCTGTATGTCATTATGCGACGAACATTCACTGGTAACACACGCATCTACAACACCATGGATACTTTCTGTTTGTGCACTTTTATGAAATGACTGTGCACGCTTTAGTTTCAAGGCATGTATGGATGTTTTAAAAGTCTCCTTCTCTTCTTTAAGAATTCGGATTTCCTCTCGAAGAAGAATGTTTTCTTTTTTAAACTCCGCAATAATGTTAGTGGTGTTGTTGGTAATAAAATCTTTTAACCTCGTCTCCAAAGCCTGAATTAGATCACGACAACAATCATTGTGGCTCTGTGTTTCGGCCGAAGAAAGCGTCTTTGAAGGTGATGTGATAGTTTGATAAGATTGAGCTGGCGAATTGTGTTATTTGTCCAGCTGAACATCAGTGTCTACTAGTTCACTAGATTGTTCCCTAGACAACGTGATGGATGTTGGCGATGAAGATGATCGATTCAGTCGCTGAGCTGGCGTGCTAACTAACTTTTGTCCCGTCTTGTTTTTGTTTACATTTTCACATCGCTTTGACACAGTTGATGATGGTAAGTTGGAGGACATGTTGGCAATATAGGCAGCTCGACAAGGCAAGGATTAAATAAAACTGCAGGCCTTTCTGTAGATCGTGCGTGGCGCTTATCTCTTGCTAGTCACACATAGTTAAGTCTCACGTTGTCGTGAATCAATAATTGGTAAAAATCAAAAATGGGTGCTCTTACCCTCACGTATCACAATGAAATCTTCATTTAACTAAATAAACAGTCACATAAACTTGACAGTTGAGAGTGTGTACATTCAGCACAATAATGGAGTAAATAAAAGCGCCGGCCCTTCTGTAGGGCGTGCGTGGTGATTATCACTTGTTAGCCCCGCATGGCTAATTCTCACGCTGACGTGGTCGATAATTGGTAACATTCAAAAACGGCTGCTCTTACCATCACATATCACAAAGAATCCCTCATTTCACTGAATAAACGGTCACATAAACTTGAAGTGTTGAGTAGTATGTAAATCCACTCTTAGAACGAACACAATGATATACACAACATTGCGATTGAATTAAGTAAACTCACTGAGGGTTGAGTAGTTATTGGTAGGATGCATGTGGACTAATGTTTGGGCCAGTATACTCTCACCGGTCGCTCTTCCTTTTCAGGAGTTTGCCTGTTGAGGAACCAGTCAACTATACTTGTTGTTGGCAGGAAACCACTTCGTGTGACACAACGAAGGGTTCAATTCTTTACTTATCACGCCAGACTCAACCACACCATGTACCCAATGTGATTCACCATGCGTGAAGGTGGCATCAAGAAATACAACTGCCCTGAAGGTGCACGTGTGGGAAGTGATGGTTTGTGATCGTTTTCAGCTAATAGAAGATACTCTGTTTTTGCCAGGAACATTTCAGCATTTTGAGTAATCATGCTCAACGAAAGGAAACACCGGTCCGTCTATTATGACGGGGGTTCTGCCTAAACGCAGAAGTAACTGATCTTCAGACACGGGAATGGTTCTTTGGACAGCTCTAGGGGCAGGTCTTGAGAAGAACTACACCAGTTATTGACTTGTGGCAAGTGTAACCCGGTGGAAGGGACTATGGGATTATAGTCCAACCTGAATTGTTTCCGTGAAATAGATGTCTGATTCTATTAATGTACTGTCTCAGTATGAAGATTATAAACTGTGTTCGAGAAGGACTCAGTAACATTTCAATAGCCATATCTGATTCTAAAAACAGTGTGACTGGAAGAGACCATTGAATTGGTCAGTGACATTTTTCCATCCATGTTCCTGTGATGTGATGAAGGGACCATTGAATTGGTCAATGCCAGATCTGTTCTGCAGTGGGACTGTGCTATGAGTGACAGACCATTCGATTGGTCAGTGACTATTTAAGTTCATCGAAGTAACGAGTACTTGGAGTCAAGTCCAGGAGGATTGTCTCCCAACCGGTATTGTTCGAGAACTGTATTAACAGTGACTCCGTGGGAGTGATATAGATGCAGTTGGTCCAGTGAAGTGTGGTCCAGCAGTGACTCTATTGTTGTGGATCCACGCTCTGGAGACGGAGTGGTCTCCAAGGTTCTAGTCATCTCACTGGAAGGAAGCCGGGTGAGTGGCGGACCGACTG
>JACEFZ010011722.1:0-33077 GCA_014155875.1 Cepaea nemoralis
TTTCCCCCCCAATAGGACAAGGAAGACGGGAAGCCCAGAGACTGGCATCACAGATGGGGGTGTTCTGGAGGGGCAATTATCGCGGGCATTGATTGGCTTCCCAGAATCCCCCGGGTGCCTTTTCCCCTTGCAGTTACACACCATGCTGTTCACGTTACCTGTGAATAAAGCAAACATCAATATGGGGTCAGCATGGCCGAATGGATGGGAAAGCGGGGTTTGAACATCCGGTGTGCTGATGCTGAGGTAAGGGGCTCAACCCCTACACCGGTGGGTTTGGACGAAAATGTTGACCCTCGCCCTTGACTTGGGGACGAAAATTTTAAAATCATAGTGAGTTCGCCTGATGGCGAGGGACATGGTAATGGGAAATCAAATCCGCACGAAAAATTCAGTCTAGTACAAAAGAAGTAGTGTGTATGGACTACGCTTGTTTTTAAAAGCGAGCGAGTCCCCAAAAAAAAAGTTCCCAATTTTGGTGGAAAGAGAATGAGTCAGTCTTCATAACCCCCCGGCGCCAAATGCTACAAAAGTCCAAACCTCGGCCATCTCTCAATATCTGCTTATTTGCGGCCATAAAGAACGGGAGTTTCATAAACCGTATTTAACGAACAATAACATATGCCGAGACCTTAGCAATTAAGCGTAAAAAAACCGGGGTTATGTAGAAAGAAAGACTTCATAGCGACTCGTGATTACCGTGGGGATAATATTGCTCCACATTCACACACTATCGGAGAGTTTTCTTTTATTCATTTCAGCCATAATATGGTTATCTGTTCACTTCATATGACAACAAATATCCCGGGCAATTACTTGAGCACCCTTTTTGTTTCTGGTTTCTGTTTAAATGCAAAAAGGAATATATTGTTTTGAAACACGATTATCATCAGCCCTTTTTGGGAATTCGGCCACTACAACTATCTTTTTTTTATGTTAAACATTCATGGCCTAGATGACCCCATGATTTGGGGAACGGGTCTCATTGCAGAACCCATTTAGCAGACTGCTACTGGGGTTATTGCCATTGTCCCCCGCTCTGAGCTATTTCCCAAAATTTTCCTGCACAGTAGAACCTGTCGAAAAGAGAACACCAGGTAGAGAAACCCTATTCGAACCCATATATGTGAGTGTAGACCGAAGGGCCCCACTCAGATTTTTATATCCTAATTTACATTTAACTAAAATTGGGCAGAAGGCAGAGCAGTTCATCACATTGGCCTGAGATGTGGTAAGAAAAGGGAAAAACAAAGGAAAACGAAGAAACTCCAGTAGACATCCTCCGGAAAATCCTACCATTGACATTTCCCCTTTTCCCCCAACCACTCTCAATCTCGCTGAATATCCTCCCACGACATTAGTCTTACCCTGCCGAGTGAAACAATGTATCACTCGACCTAGTTTAAGCTATGCATCAGCCGGCTGCGGCCGACGCTCTAGAATAATTTCACACAACGCCTCATCACTACACTCGATCCTAATCCCCAAAATTGTGCATAGTCAATTTCTGCCTAATATTACTTATACCTAAACGCTGTCTAGTTAAGCCTTATGTAATCTAGTTCTGCCCGGAAATGAATCCACAAATTGCCTTTAAAAGACAAATGTCTGTCAACTTTAATTGACACAGGACACAATAGATTTTTTCCTAAACAGGAACAGAATTAGCTTAACACTCCACTCGTTTTTTTCCTTTTTGCACACGATGGCAGCTTTCGATCTCGACTGCCGACAGCTTGTCCAATGACGTCACTCACGTGGCCGGAATCCAGATGTCAATAGTCCCCCTTTCTCTCATGCTGGGATCGGGTAAACAACATACCGACCAATTCCTCTCCGACCCGAGAAATACTTCCCCAGCAAACAGAGAATTTTGGCTGGCGTTTGATCTGGAAAACTTCCCTACAACAAAGTGTTTTGGCCCCAAGCGACGGCTTTTTTGGGCGCTTCATCAATCTGGATCGGCATCTCCAGTAATTCCGTGACATAAACCTTCCCTGCTGATGGCGTTACCTTAAATTTTTTGGACACAAGGCGAAGAAGGATGTTTTCCCTTGCATTGAAGCACGCTTTGATTCGGGTGGTAGTGATGCACCCATGAGTCTTCCCAGTAACAATCCTGTTCAGCATGTCTTTACCTTCTCTTCATATCGACAGAGACGATGCAAAGGGCAGGCCAAATCGGTTCTTTTGTGTTCCTCTTTCAAATTTTCTGGGTACCCCCCTTGAGCACACTTTCTTACATTTCAATCGATCATGCATTATGCTATGCCGGCTCCCCGGCCGAGGTTAGCAGCTTTCTCCGTTACACCCGAATACTCTCGTGGTTGACGTGAGCGCACGAGAATTAGAAGTGGGTTCGAGTCGCGACAGTGACTTATGAGAGTCTGGAGCCGGTCGCTCAGAAAGTCGTGGCGATGCTGATGAGCGTAATCTAGCCTAGGAATCAACATACAGCTGAAAGATGCTGGTGTTGACCGCAATATCCTGAAACAGGATGGAAAACGCGGGGGGGGGGGGGGAATGCATTATGCTGTATGCTGAACCATGTGAGCACGCTATTGCAGATGCTATAGAGTATATCGCTTGTCACCTCTAATCATCCCCTCCACCCGGTGCACGGATGCTTCTGTTGCAATCTCAACAGGACAACCGACCGGATTTCATAAATTTTTAGAGCGACAACAATAAACAATTTTAGAGCGTCCTTGAGAAATTTTTCCCCAGCTATGCACCGCTTTACGGGACAAACATTTGTCACATAAACAGGAAGCTTTTCCTTATGAAAGTCCTTTGCAGGCAGTCCTTTTGCCCACAAAAAAAACGCATAACAGCACGTTGCTTTTTGGGTTTGTAACTATGTAAGTACAGTTGCTATTTTGTTTTGCGCTGCGCATGCGCATGAGACACCTAGCGCCACCTGACGAACGGGAATATAAATTTCGACGTTGCTGTCACCTAATGACACCTGTAAAAACCCCAACACATTTACCTGCCATCCCACAGAAATGTGTGACTTACTTATTGACTCCCCCTTTGTCCATTGAGTATCTCCAGGAATGTCATTTTGCTGTTGTGATTTTTCTTTTCTCTTTTTCTGTCATTGTCCAGGTTTGGCATTGGTAAAATAGAGTTGGTAGGAAGAGTGTGTTGTAAAGTGCTTCTCTTAGTAGCTATTGATACATGTTTGTTCTTTAGTATTGGTGCCATTTGTCAATGAGTTGGTTTGCCTTATTCATCTATTTTCGATCTCGTCTTCTGATTTGCCCTTTGATGATATTATACTTTGGGTACTTGAAACTATTTACTTGTTTCCAGGGGTGTTCGTTTAGGTGAACCGTTGTTGTTTTTCTTCTTTAGTTATAGTCATTACCTCTATTTTACTTGTGTTTAAATTTTTATGTTACGTTCCCTACCATTTCATTTTGACTATTCATGTGGGCTTTGTAATTCAACTTCTGATTTTGCTATTAGTGCTTGGGCGTTTTTCAAACAGAAGTTCTCTAATGGTGTAATTTGCAGATGGTTCTTCTTCTGTGTTTCCTCATGCGGTTTTCTTGCGGTCTCGGTTGGCTGGTTTCTTTTCAAACGCTATATATGTATATATATATATATATATATATATATATATATATATATATATATATATATATATATATATATATATATATATATATATATATATATATATATATATATTACATTGGCACCTTGCCGTCTTGACAGACGATAGTTTGTGCTTTAAAAAGGCATAATAACTTTTAACTATGGCGGTAGCGAGTGTGACTGATAAGGCCAATTTGCGCTGTAAATGTCCGTTCACAGTGGGTGCATGTGAACACGTGGTCATTTCCACCATCATGCACCATCTTACGTCTCAAACGCTTGGTGTGTGACTTTTCTGCAATAATTTTCTCCTTTGACTTTATTCCATTTCTGATATTTGCCCTCCATGCAACACGTTCAGCGGCGACTTGCTCCCAATGTGCATTATCAATGCCTGTATCAATCATGTCCCGCTTACACACATCTTTGTATCGTAGTAGAGGCCGACCCTGAGATCTCTTACCCATCTGTAATTCACCAAAAAAGATATCCTTTGGTATTCTACCATCATCCATCCTCCTAAGATGTCCTATCCATCTAAGTCTACGAAGACTGAGCATGGAATAAACTGTCACACAACCTGATCTTTCCAATACTTCAGTATTTGTGATTTTGTCTTGCCACTTAATACCAAGAATTCTTCGCAGACACCGCATATGAAAGCTGTTTAAGTTGTTCTCTTGGTGTGAGTAAGTTGTCCAGGTTTCACTGCCATAGAGAAGAGTACTAAGGACACAGGCTTGATAGACAAGGACTTTTGTTTTGGCAGTAAGCTTCCTGTTCTCCCAGACTCTTTTTCTTAACCTGTTCATTGTTGTTGCTGCCTTACCAATCCGGATGTTGATTTCCTGATCTAGGGATAATTTGCTATTTACCACTGATCCTAGATATGTAAAATGGTCTACTATCTCTAGTTCGGCGTCGTCAATAAAGATTGATGGTACCCCATGTGCACCTTGTGACATAATCTGTGTCTTCTTTTTGCTAATTGTTAAACCAAATTCAGAACAAGCATTGGAGAATGCAGATAGTAGACATTGCAATTCTTCCTCAGAGTGGGTCGTAACTGCAGCATCATCTGCAAAAAGCAACTCTCTGATCAGTACCCTCCTAATTTTGGTCTTAGCCTTCAATCTCTGAGCATTGTAGAGGCCGCCATCTGAGCGTGAGTGAATGTATATACCACCATCCTGATCACGAAATGCATATTTCAGTAGAAGTGAAAAGTATATTCCAAAGAGGGTGGGAGCTAGTACACAACCTTGCTTAACTCCACTCTTGATTTCAAATTCTTCAGAAGTTGCACCATCAAACTTGATTATACCCTTCATGCCTGTGTGGAACGATTCCACAATGGACAGAAGAGTTGGTGGGCAGCCAATCTTCTTTAGTGCCTTGAACAGACCCTCACGACTGACCAAATCAAATGCCTTTGTGAGGTCGATGAAGGCAATAAACAGTGGTTGATTCTGTTCACGGCATTTTTCTTGCATTTGTCGCAATGAGAATATCATATCAGTGGTGGACCAGTTCTGTTGAAAGCCACACTGTGATTCGGGGTAGACTTGATCTCCTAGGACTTGAAGTCTGCGCAGAAAAATTCTGGCAAATACTTTTCCAACAATACACAGAAGTGAGATACCCCTATAGTAGTTGCAGCCGCTCCGATCGACTTGTTCTTGTACAGTGTTATGATGCTTTGAATCTTTGAAATCCTGTGGGACTTGTCCTTCATCGCCAGCATAGCTCTATTAGCTGGGGGAAATATTGCCCCCAAATGTGCATTATCAATGCCTGTATCAATCATGTCCCCCCTTACACACATCTTTGTATCGTAGTAGAGGCCGCCCCTGAGATCTTTTACCCATCTGTAATTCAACCAAAAAAGATATCCTTTGGTATTTTTACCATCATCCATCCTCCTAACATGTCCTATCCATCTAAGTCTACAAAGACTGAGTAGAATGTTTTATATATATATATATATTATGAGCAAGAGAGGGCACAGACATAACCTTGTCGTACTCCGGATCTTATGATGAAGGGTTCTGGGTGTCCTCCAGTTGCTTTTTACTATGCATTCACTGTTGTGTAACGCTACCACATAGGTTTATTGATGTTTATAGATGTGTACCCACAGTTTGCCCCACGTCTTAACCATGTGAATAGCATTTGTCTCAGCGAATCTGAAAAATCATCCTTTTTGTGTGTTTAGACATATCGTCTGTATCATTCCAGTTTCCAATCAATAGGCGGCTTCGTAGCGAAGTGGTTACGGACGAAATTTTGTAATTGGAAGCAGACCGCTGTGTTTTGGTTTATAATACAATGGTATATGTCCCGTTCGGGAAAAAAATGGCAAACTACAAAACAAAACTTGCCAACAAATCAAAAACAGCCAAAAATTTTTCGGGGGTTTTAATGTTAAAACCATGTGATTAGCATTTTCCCAAAGCGAATCTAACATGTATCCATTTTGCGTGTTAGACGCATTGCCTCTATTAACCCGGGTTTTCAAACCATCCATCCATCCATCCATCATGTGCCATGTCGGTAAGCGTGGGCGGTCATGCTTTGCCATCTCACTCGATCACCAGAGTTGTGGATCAGCTCCGTCTTCCTGTCTCGACCATGCCACGGGGCCCAATCCATCCAGGTATTTACTTCTAGTCTTCCACTTGATCTTTTCCCTTCGATCTTGCCAGTTGTCACCAAGTTCTCCAATTCATTTCTTCTCATAACATCCCCAAAAAAATTGTGACTCTTACTTTCTAATGTCTCTGAAAGTTTACGATTTTCCCATTTGTTTTTTTGAAGGACTTGTTCTTTGGGTTTTTTTTTTCTGTCTATCCATGGTATTCTTTGCATTTTCCTCAGAAACCACATTTCTGCAGCCATTAGATGTTTTTCAGCTTGACTGCTCATTGTCCATATAAAAGTACGGGTTCTATGTAGCACCTCAACACTCTTTTTCTCTTTTCAATTGACATCTTTTTATTGGTCAGTATTTTTTTTAATCTTGCTAAAGGTATTTTTTGCCATGGCGATTCTTGTTCTAGTCTCTTAAAGGGCATCTCCCATCACATGTTATTACTGTTCCAAGATAACTGTACCTATTCACTTTTTGAAGAATACTCCCATTTTCTTTCTATATTACATTGTGATTTTTCATTGGGTTAAAACCCAAATGACAAAAAAATAATGATTGAGTTATACTGACCCGGTTCATAGTTGTCCAGCCCAAAGAAAGTGTTCATCCCAAGTCTCGGGCGGGTGATAGCTAGGGAAAAGCATTCAGGTCACACTGCTCATCCTGCTGCATAAACACAACTTGTAGAGTGGAGCAGGGGAGCCAGACATGTTGTTGGCGTTGTCATTTAAAACCCCCAGCCGTTGCGGGTAAGACACCTTCCTCAGCTCGTCCCGACCTGCACCAAGATTCCAGGTGAAGCTTTTTGAGCCTGAAAACACCATGTAATTATGACGGCCATAAAGGGGGCAGTCACAGACAGACTAAACTGTTCAAACATGTCTCAAAAAATATTATTAAAGTGTTCTACACGCCATAGAAATATTAAAATATTCAACAAGTAACAAAAAATATTAAATTGTCCCACAATTCAAAGAACTTTTTGAATGTTCTGCAAGTTTTGAATTGTTCTAGCAGTCATATAGACATTGAAAGTTCTTCACTCAAAAACTTTGGAAATTTTTCCAAAAGTTATTTCACATTGAAATGTTCTACCAATCATAAAACATTGAAATGATATACCAATCATATAAACATTGAAATGTTCTACCATCATAAAAACATAGTTTGTGAAATGCATTTTTATTCTCTTCATAACACAAAACCTGGACTGAATTTAGAGGTCATGTGTTTGCCCATGCAGCATGATCCCTTTCTTCGCCGCTTAGTTAACTCCAGAGAAAACGTAAAACCAATAAGTCTGGACCAAGACAAGCTGCGGAAGCTGCCGGATTAACAAAGCAATTTCTATAACTGTCCGCCTGTCAGAGCTTCCATCCAAGACCAGTTGCCCACCAAGGCCTATGGTCTGGTCTTTCATGCCATGACATTTAGTCTTTAGGTTTCATTTTCTCGCACCAGCATAATGCTTGTACCCCCCCCAATTGCCCCCCTACGCCCCAAAAACCCTTGGCATAGTGTGGGGTGGGTCGTTTGGTGAGCGCGGCCCCCCATTGGTGCTAACAGAAAGCAGGGAGTACCGTCTACTGTTATACAGTAGCTTAGTCATATCGGGCTAAAAAACCGGGCTGGGTTTACATATCATATCCATCCATCATGTGCCATGCCGATAAGAGTGGCCCTTCATTTTTGCCATTTCACTCGATTTCTAAAGTCGTGGATCAGCTCCGTGTTTTTTTTCGAAACCCCACCACGTGGTCAAACCATCCCGGGCATTTACTTCTCTGTTTTTCCCCTTTTTTCTTTTGACCTTGATCTTTCCAGTTGTCAACAAGTTTTCCAATTTTTTTCTCCCCATTACATGCATAAAAAAGTGACTGCGTCTAATTTCTCTAATCAGTTTAAAGATTTTCATGTGTTTCTTTTTGGACTTGGTCGTTGGTTTTTTTGTCTCTCCATGGTTTTTCTTTGCATTTTCCTCAGAAAACCCCATGTCTACAACCATCAGATGTTTTACAGTTACTGCTCGTTGTCCACGCTTCACATCCATACAAATACAGGTTCTATGTAGCACCTCAACAATCTTTTTCTCGTTTCATTTGACATCTTGCTATCGGTCAGAATATTTTCATCTTGCAAAAGGCTATCTTCGCCATGACAATTCTTGTTCTAATCTCTTCAAGGCATTTCCCCTCAGATCTTATGACTGGTCCGGGGATAATTGTACCGATTCATTTGAATTTTAAGAAGACACAGATTATGGTATAACTACAACGAAAGAAAAAACCCCAATGTAATATACATATCACATACATCTTATATAACTTCACATATCACATACATCGCAAAAACCACTAGGCATACAACTGTTACGGAAGTGCAGTCACAGAAAATACTGCCAACACTGAAAACCATGCGACATGTTGAAGTTAGTCGGGGGAACGGAAAATCACTGGACTGGTATTCCTGATTGCGAAAACTCAGTGGTAATCGGTCCCCTGGTTATACACACGCTGATAGTCGTCGGCTACAAAGTTGGCAGTTCTGAGGGGAGACGGTGAATAGACAAAATAAATGGAGCTTGGGGTCAATGACCAGTGTTCTACTTTTGGGGGTTTTAATATTTTGTGTGTTTTCTACCACTAACGATGATCATGTTATCAGGTATGCCTTTTTGTCTAATTAATACCCTATATCTGTTTATCTAATGTAGCACAGTATTTTTGGCACCTTTTTGTCTTGACAGAGATAGTTTGTTTCATTGTGCTATAACAAAGGCATAATAACTACAATCCATGGGGGGTAGCTAATGTGACTAATCAGATCAATTTGCGCTATAGATATTTGTCCACAATGGATGCATGTGAACACATAGTTATTTTCACCACAACGCACCATCTTACATCTCACGGTTTTAGTGTGTGACCTATCTGCAATAATTTTCTCCGTTGTCTTTATTCCATTTCTTATATTTGCTCTTTATGGGGGACACGTTCTGCAGCGACTTGCTCCCACTGTGCATTACCAATGGGCCCGTATCAATCTACTACAGATATCTTTATATGTAATGTATCACACAATATTTTTTTATCGAATTATAACAGTACATCTGTGTGTCTAATGTAAGACATCACAAAATAGGGATCTAATTTAGGGGCCCTTATAGCATCTAGAAAGAGACATTGTAATAAGTGTCCAATGAAAGGTATTATGGCCAGGTATTGGACATTACAGCCCGATATCTAATGTATTTTATTACAGCCATATATATCATTTAAGACATTAACCCCATGTATCTAATGTAATACAAGTAGCCATGTATGTAAATTTTAAAACATTGTATACATGTTTCTAATGTAATTCAATACAGCAATGTATCTAATGTAAAACATTATAGAGAGGTATCTAATGTGGGCCCATTATAGCTAGGTAAAAAATGTAAGACACAAAATATATAGGTAATATATATATATATATATATATATATATATTATTATAATTTTAAAATTTTAAAATATATATATTTTATATATTTAAAAATATATATATATAGCCGGGGTCTAAAAGTAAATATTATAGAAACATCTTATGGGAAGACATCATGACAGGTACCAAGGGAAGACAGTATAGAAGTTTTCCCATTACCTTTCATTATAGACAGGTTTTCTATTTTAAGGCATTACGCCAGGAATTTAATGTATGACATTAAGACAGGTATAATAAAAAAAACATATACCCAGGTATCAACTGTAAGACAAATTTTAGACTGTATTTAATGTAAACCTTTTAAAAAAAGTTATTAAGCCTTACATATTTTACCCGTATCTAAAATTTTAAAACACTATATTTTGGTATCTAAGTAAAACATTCTAGACATGTATCTAATGTAACACATTATAGCCTGACATATAATTTAAGACAGCATAGACATGTATCTAATGCAATACATTATAGCCATGTATCTAATGTAGTACATTATAGCCAGATATTTAATGTAGGACTTATAGCCATGTGTATAATTTAAGACATTATAGGCATGTCTCTAATGTAACACATATAGCCAGGTATGTAATTTAAGATGGTATAGAATGTATCTAATGTAATACAGTATAACCAGGTATTTAATGTTTGGAATTATAACCTTGTATATAATTTGGGTGAGGGTGTCGATGCTATTACACTACCACCCACCGTTGACAGCTGGGGTGTAGTTGGCACACTGGATCGTGGGGATCAGAAAGTAGAACCAGTCACACAAGCCAGACCCGTCAGCGCAGCATCTCTCAAAGGCTTCCTGCAGGCTGTGGTCACTGGGGTCAGTGGACACGGGCACCCGAGCTTCTTTCGTGTAGTTGATCAACACCCCGTACCTGTTGTGTCAGTCAATACATGAAAACTAGTGGGTTCGCCTGATGGTAATAGGGAAAGCTAATCCTAACATCTGATGGGAAATGTTTTGAAGAGATTTGAACAAGAATCGCCTTGGCGAAGGTAACCTTTTGCAAGATGGAAAACACAATAACCATTAACAAGATCCCTGGTCTAGGGGATACACGACTTTCTCCGTAATCCCGTATACTCTCGTGAGCAACGTGACGTGCGCGAGAATCGGTAGCGGTTCTCTCCGCGTCGATAACTTACGGGGTATGTGAGCTGGTCACTCAGAAAGCGATGGCAAACTACTGAGCGTAATCTTGCCAAGAAATCAACAATCACCTAAAATATGCTGATGTTGACAGCGATGTCCTGTAAAGGATATACGAACAAACAACAACAAACAAAAGATAACAAGATGTCAAATTTCAACGAGAAAAAGCGTGTTGAGGTGTACTTAGAACCTGCACATTCGGATGGATGTAAAGCGTGAACAATGAGCAGACAAGCTGACAAACATCTAACAGCAGTCTAAATGTTGTTTCTGATGGAAATGTAAAGAATGCCGTGGACAGACAGAACAACCAATGAGCAAGTCCTCCAAAAAGACAAGGAAAATCGCCAAACTGATTGGAGAAATTAGTCGCAGTCAGTCACAATCTTTTGTGCACGCTATGAGAAGAAATAAACTTGATGACAACTGGAAAGATTGAGGGGTAAAGAATAAAGGAAAGGCAGAGAAAAAAATATATTGATAGTTAGTTAGTTAGTTAGTTAGTCGACAGATCATCCTCATTGTACATTGAACCATTCAGTCCATAAGTGCTCGGATCCCCTCCTCAGCAAATCCCGCAACGTGTAGCGGCTAACGACGCCAGTTCTGTGTTGGTTTATAAATCTTCTTTGGCTTCCTGCGTAGTGTTCTTGTTTGGCCACCCCTCTTTTAATTTGCTGCTCTCGCAGTCTGGCCATTGTTGTAGATTCACAGTCATCACTTGGTTCTCGCAAAAGTCTTACTTCTCGTAGAGCATTCAGAATGTCGGCCTGGTCCATGGCGCTTCCGCCCTCCACAGTAGCCTCACCTGCGAGCTTGTCAGCCCGCTCATTTCCTTGTACTCCCGCATGCCCTGGCACGAAGATGAAACTAATCTTTGCCAGTCGAGACCGCTCCAGAGGCAGCAACCATTCTCTTCGGATCGACCCCTCCTCTATCCTCTTGATCATGTTCATTGAGTCGCTAAGGAAACAAGCCCTAGTGAATGTCTGTGTCTCGAGCCATGTTATTGCTTTACTTACTGCCATGACTTCCATGGTCAGGCTACTTGTGGTTTCAGTGAAAGCACCAGAGTCCTCCTTCACAATTCTCCCTCCGGCCCGAGCTGTAAAGGCCCATGAGCTTCTCACATGTCGGACGACCGACCCATCTGTGTAGATGACCGCGTCACCGTCTAGCGAATTCTCGAAAATCAACGCTTGTACTTCAGCCTCAACAGCAGCCGGATTTTCTTGTCTGCATTTTCTATCTAGTTGGATGCAAACTGAAAAGGATGTGCAGAAGTCTGTTGGCACTTCGCACCCACTCCTCGCCAGGTTCTAAGTCCTCAAGTGAACACACCTGTTGAAGAATGTCTTCGGCTTGACCCATCCACGACCGTCCTCTTTTTAACCTGCTGCCCTTCACCTTCCTAATTTCACTATGCAGTGGATCTTGTGTGTTTGCGTTAATTCTGAGGTAGGAGCGTGCCCTGCAACCTTGTATTCTCTCTTCAATGGTTGGAAAACCAAGAAGGTAGCGCATCGCCCTGCATGCTGTATCTCTTGTACATCCAAGAATAATGCGCATAGCTTCATTCTGTATCCTTTCCATCCTTTCTATCTGCTTATGGCTGAGAGTCAGGATTGCCATTGCATACTCCAAAACAGACATGACCAACCCCTCGTACAGAAGACATAGATGGCGCTGCTCACAGTTTGCTGCCGCCATCACCCGCATCGCTGCCAAACCCCGCTTGGCCTTTGTTATCACCTGGTCTATGTGCACATTATAAGCAAGGCTTCGATCAAACCGTATCCCCAGGTAATTCATTGCCTGCGTTCTTTCCACCGTCTCTGAACACAGCATTACAGTTGGTGTTGGAGTGTTGACAATATGATTATTCAACGAGAACCAAGTCACTGTTGCCTTTGTTGGGTTGACCATTGCCCCAGCTTCATCACACCAAGTACTTATGCGATTGAGTTCGGTTTGTAGTTCCACAGCAACCTCCTCTCTATCCTTCCCCTGACGATACACTAAAACATCATCGGCATATGACAATGTCCTGCCAGGTCCAGTGATCTGCTCACTGGTGATTCTCACTGTGTAGGCGTTGAACAGTACCGGAGATAATGGTGATCCCTGTGGTAGGCCAGGATATATTGTTGTTGGTTCCGAAGTCCAACTGCCACATCTAAAAACTACTTTCCGTTGGAAGAGGGCTGCAGCGATCCAACTAAGGAGGAATGGACTTACGTTTAGCTCGAGAAGCTGAAACATTAAAAAATCCAGTGGTACTCTGTTGTATGCGTCCTCAAGATCAATCGCTGCAGCAACGGTTTCAGTGCCTGAGTGGAAACCTTCATAGACATCCTGGGCAAAGACTGCTGCATTGGTCCAGGTTTCTCTCTTTGGACGGTACCCACCCAGGGTGGGTGGGAAAACACCTTGCCTCTCTAGTTGGCTTGATATTTTCCTGGCAATTACCTTCTCCAGCAGCTTGCCTATTGTATTCTGCATGGTTATAATTCGATATCCCTGAATTTTTTTGTGGTCTTTGTCAGGCTTCGGCAAGGGAATCAGATAGCTGTGTAACCATTCCTCCTTGATGCTAGCACTCCCTATACTGTTGTTGTACATGTCTGCTAGTTTCTCTAGCTCATTGTCGGTACACCTATTTATGTCGTCGTATCTTATGCCATCAGGACCTGGAGCACTGTTTTTTGATCGTCGAAGCACAGCCTTGATTTCTTTCACTGTCACTGTGTCTTCATCCGAAGTGTTCTGGGCCTTGCATCTGTCTGAGGTGACCTCCTTGGCCAGATTTCGGCCTCCCATGTCTGTCTGGTTGCTTTGCTCAAGGTAGCGTTCAAAGAGGGCTTTGCCCTTGTCCTCGTCAGTCCTCTGCCAGATGAGGTCAGCACCTTGGAAGTCAGAAATGCTCTTATTCTTGACTACACCACTCATGCTTTTATGTAGTCGCCAGAACAATTTCAGTGACTTGTCTGTGCTTACTCTTTGACACACCTCTGCCCATTTTTCGCTTTTAACAACCTTGACCAGTTTTTTGAAGTAGCTTACTTTTGTGTGCATCTCTCTTTCTAAGTGCAAGCAGGGACTAGGATGACCAGCTCTGTTCTTCTTGGCATTTTGCCATCTCCTTACAGCACTACGCTTATCCACCCAAGCCTTCTCCACCTCGAAACTCCACCTCGGTGGCTGCTCCCAGCTTTTTTTCCTGCCCTGAAAAACATCATACCCATATTGATAGCTTGATCACATGGCATGGTCGAGACAAGAACACAGAGCTTATCCACGACTTTAGCGATCGTGTAAGATGGTGAAACACGACCGCTAACACTTATTGGCATGGCACATGATTATCATTTGGTTGTTCCGGGATTTGAAATTTAAATATTGGGCACAACCCACTACTGGCAATGCTGATCGTAGTCTGGCATGAACCTAAGGCCTATCCACGTCAATATGGAAGCATTATACTCGAGTTTCGTTCTCGTTTGAGCTCGTCAGAAGTGCACCGCTGAAAACCTTGACTGGAGAAATCATCACTGATAAGAAACAGCAGATGGATAGATGGGTCGAGCACTATTTAGAGCTTTATTCAAGTGAGACCAAGCTAGCGGATGATGCCCTCAACGCCATAGAGGCCCTGCCAACTCTTGACCACCTGGACACACTTCCCACTATAACAGAAGTTAAGTGTGCTATAAATGAGCTTGCATCTGGCAAGGCTCCAGGTAAGGATGGGATTCCAATAGAGGTAATCAGGAGTGGGCAAGACACACTCGCTCTACAGATCCACCAGTTAATAGAGCTATGCTGGCGAGAAGGACAAGTCCCACAGGATTTCAAAGACTCAAGCATCATAACATTGTACAAGAACAAGGGCGATCGGAGCGACTGTAACAACTATAGGGGTATCTCACTTCTGTGTATTGTTGGGAAAGTATTTGCCATAATTGTCCTGCGCAGACTTCAAGTCCTGGGAGATCAAGTCTACCCCGAATCACAGTGCGGCTTCCGTCAGAACCGGTCTACAATTGATATGATATTCTCATTGCGACAGATGCAAGAAAAATGCCGGGAACAAAATCAGCCACTGTTTATTGCCTTCATCGACCTCACAAAGGCATTCGATTTGGTCAGTCGTGAGGGTCTGTTCAAAGCACTAAAGAAGATTGGCTGCCCACCAACTCTTCTGTCCATTGTGGAATCGTTCCACACAGGCATGAAGGGTATAATAAAGTGTGATGGCTCAACTTCAGAAGAGTTTGAAATCAAGAGTGGAGTTAAGCAAGGCTGTGTACTAGCCCCCCACCCTCTTTGGGATATACTTTTCACTTCTACTGAAAATATGCCTTTCGTGATCAGGATGACGGTATATACATTCACTCACGCTCAGATGGTGGCCTCTATAATGCTCAGAGATTGAAGGCCAAGACCAAAATTAGGAGGGTACTAATCAGAGAGTTGCTTTTTGCGGATGATGCTGCGATTACGACCCACTCTGAGGAAGAATTACAACATCTACTATCTGCATTCTCCAATGCTTGTTCTGAATTTGGTTTAACAATTAACAAAAAGAAGACACAGATTATGTCACAAGGTGCACATGGTGTACCATCAATCTTTATTGACGACGCAGAACTGGAGATAGTAGACCATTTCACATATCTAGGATCAGAGGTAAATAGCAAATTATCCCTCGATCAGGAAATCAACATCAGGATTGGCAAGGCAGCAACAACAATGAACATGTTAACAAAAAGAGTCTGGGAGAACAGGAAGCTTACTGCCAAAACAAAAGTCCTCGTCTACCAAGCCTGTGTCCTTAGTACTCTTCTTTATGGCAGTGAAACCTGGACAACTTACTCACGCCAAGAGAAACGTTTAAACAGCTTTCATATGCGGTGTCTGCGAAGAATACTTGGTATTAAGTGGCAAGACAAAATCACAAATACTGAAGTATTGGAAAGATCAGGTTGTGTGACGGTGTATTCCATGCTCAGTCTTCGTAGACTTAGATGGATAGGACATGTTAGGAGGATGGATGATGGTAGAATACCAAAGGACATCTTTTTTGGTGAATTACAGACGGGTAGGAGATCTCAGGGTCGGCCTCTACTACGATACAAAGATGTGTGTAAGCGGGACATGATTGATACAGGCATAGATAATGCACATTGGGAGCAAGTCGCCGCTGAACGTGTTGCATGGAGGGCAAACATCAGAAATGGAATAAAGACAAAGAGAGAATGATTGCAGATAAAGCACACACAGAGCGTGAGAGACGTAAGATGGTGCACAATGGTGGAAATGACCATGTTTTCACATGCATTTACTGTGGGCAAACATTTGCAGCAAGAATTGGCCTTACCAGCCACACTCGCCACCGCCATGGGTCGTAGTTATTAAGCCTTTTTGAAGCACAATGTACCAAACTATCGTCTGTCAAGACGGAAAGGTGCCAAAGGTGCCAATGACCTGATTCAATGCTGAAGGGTAATATATCGCTAAATGTGACCTCTCATTTTGACAGTAGTGTGGTATATTGCCATAATATATTCATCGCATTATTTGTTCCGTATCGTGGTATCTTCTGCAATGTTAATGCTGAATGAATGCAAATTTACATGATAATAATTGTCCCTTTGATTGGGCAACATGTTTGGTCAAAATTACTTTTTGTTTGGCACTTAATCAGTTAATAACTCTGTTCCTCACATCGACTACCTAAGATACATTGCAGACAATAGTCTTCTTCTTGTAAATATACATTATGCATTAAAATAAATAAAATTTAAAAAAAAATTAATAAAAAAAAACAATATTTGAGCAAACAAGGCACCATACTCACTGATTGTAGCAGCAAAACTGTAAGAGACTGCCCCCTTGTGGCGGACTTACGCTCTGGTAGCAGTTGGGGTAGGTGTATGACGTGTTAAACTGGGGGTCTCTGGCGGCCTGCAACAAGACTTATTGTAATATTTGTGTCACGTCTGTACGAACATGCAAACCGCGTTGCGCTGGATTTTTATGAAATGGTATGGATGCAGGTCGTTCGGAAAACAATGGCAAACTACTGAACGTAAACTTGGCAAAACATCAATAACAGCCAAGAATGCTGGTGTTTACTGCAATTGTCCTGTAAAGTTCCAAATCCAATTTTCAAAACAAAAATACCAAATTCGGCCTCTTTCAGCCTGCGTTTTTCAGCTTTGGTTATTGTGGAGGTCCGTGGATTTTGTGGGTTCATTCACCCTAATTTTTGTCTTGTGCGCTCTTACGAGTAAGTCCTATCTCGGATTGGTTATGTAACGTTTGTGTCT
The DNA here is from genome assembly GCA_014155875.1 of Cepaea nemoralis. Classification (NCBI taxonomy): domain Eukaryota; kingdom Metazoa; phylum Mollusca; class Gastropoda; order Stylommatophora; family Helicidae; genus Cepaea; species Cepaea nemoralis. The sequence goes on from JACEFZ010011722.1 coordinate 17,237, forward strand.
CTGACGGCAGCAAGGGGGGGGGGGAGGGTCGGTCGGCGGCTGTCCTTTGTGCATGTTTCCTCTTGTGGTTTTCTTTGTTGGTGCAGGCTCCTGGCTCCTCTGGCTTGACTGGTTGTAGTCCTTATAAGAACTTTTTATTTAGTATTTTTGCCTCCTGTTCTGTGTATTGCCCGTAGAAGCTTTTCGATGTTATTTACCTCCTTGCGCTTTTTTTTTTCACTTTCGCGTTTAAGTTCTTGCTGTTTTTCGATTGCTTCCTCTGTTGTCAGCCAAAGCACGATCTCGATATAGTACTCAATGCCGGTATCATAGTCAAAGATTATCTCCGGGTATTCTGTGGGTTTCCCCTTGAGTTTCTTCACATACTTTCCTTTTGCTTCCTGTCTCCTCATGTATTCCTCGTGCCTGAGTTCCTCTTGCCTTGCCCGTTTCTTTTCTGCTTCTAAGCACTCCTCCCATTCCTCCAAGGTGGGTTCCTTTGTAGGCCACTCTATGCTGTTGTCAGGTCCTTCATCTTGTCTTTCTTAAAGGATACGCAATTAACTTTAATAACTTAACTGTACGAGCATCCATTACACCTTGTTGATCACATTTAATGTCAGTGGAGAATGTAATGTAAACTACAAACATATTATAACAGAATACACGTTTTCTTCTAGGCAATGACATGTAATATACCATACACATGGAATTAAGAATGAAAAAAAAATGAAGAAAAAAAAATTTTTTTTTTTTAATAAATTAAAAAAATGAATCAATTGTCTCAACTGTTATTATTACTGCAAAAACTGTAAACTCCAAACATGTGAAAGGAATATCAGATCCAAAGGATATCACTAACTGAATATAATGACAAATGAATTAATAACATTTGAAACAAAAGAATTAATAACAGATGCTATAAATGAATTATTAACAATTGAGACTAATTAATAACAGTTGAGACAAATGAATTAATAACAGTTGAGATAAATGAACTATTAAAAGTTGAGACTCCCCCGATGTGTCTCCACCTTGCCGTGGTGGGGGAGCTTGTGTGTCCCTCTGACCCCATGTGCTTGCCGATGGGTGAAAACTACATATCGGACAGCTTATGGGATAGGGGCCAGACTAAGAGAGACACAACCTGCTGCTCTGCGGGTTAGACTGAGGTGAGGATAACAGTCAGAAGTTTAAATCAGGCGCACGAAGGCAGAAGTTCTTGGTCCGGACAAAACACATAAGGCTCCCTGTCGAGGGCTGTGGCTGAACGCCTCTAAGCCACAAACCCTCGGATCTGAGAGCCAGGCCGATACCCGCCTACCGAAAAATAGAGACGTGATACTGAGCAAGCTACATGCTCAGGTCTGATACAAGTTCGAAGGCTCTCAGCTGGGGGATATGAGAGATCCCCGTATGAGAGGGCCAGGCCGTTTCTCGTTCACTGCTACACGAAGGTAAGGTGCTGAGCCGGCAGCACATGTAGCCTACCTTGTGAGCGAGTACAAAAAGTCAGAAAAGTGCCCTAGTCGAAGGAAATGGTTATGCAAACTGTCTGTATCTAACTCATAGAGAGTGTAGACAAAAGTGGAAGAACGTCTCAATGACGCGAAATGGAACGCACGGCGAGCGAACCTATTGCGTGGTCCGAAGTCAAAAGCAAAGCTTACCGAGTGGATGTCGCCCACAGTCTGACCGTTCCTGGTGTGTGCTTGAGCGGCCAGTGGCAAGCGAGATGCCCAACATATGGAAGTGAGGAACTAAAGCAGCCATGAGCAGGACGTGGCAACTCCTCGGGTGAGCCCAGTCTCAGAGCAATATGTGCCGGCTCTGCAATTATGGAAGCCTCCTTGGATAGCGAGAGAATGCCCATGATCTGTCCCTGCCTTCCCTTTAGGGTTGACCATTTTGTAGTTGACCGTTCTATCCTGACCAGCTGAGATGTGGGCGGCATCAAAACAATAAGTCTAAGGTGCCTCAAAACCCGAGGAAGGCTAACCTCATTAAAAAATGCCCGCCGAAGCCGGCAGTGCTGGCCTACGGGTGGCAAAATAAAAACTGGCACTACGCATTTTACGTCCGAGTGAAACGTCTCGTCCATTTGTCTCTCGTGCTAGGAACAGCTCTGACTACCTAGTTTCCGAATGCCGCTCTAGCTCGGAACAGCTCTGACTAGGTAGTTTTCCGAATGTCCGCCGTGCCTGGAACAGCTCTGAAGGGCGCAAGGACAAGCACATGTCCGAAAACTCGCTGAGTGGATACCATCTGCAGACTTGTCTGGTTTGTGCAGGAACGGCCCGTGGTGAAGGAAAGCCCAATATATTGAAGTGAGGATTTAAAGCAGCCATAAGCAGGACGTGACGATTCCCTCGGCTAGCCCAGAACCAGCGCGCTATGTGTCGGCACTGCAACTATGGAAGCAACCTTGGATGGCAAAAAAATGCTATGGACATTCCCTGCCTTCCTTTGAGGGATGACCGTTGTCTTCGACCGTTCCATCCTGGCTAGCTGGGTTGCAGACGGCACCGCAAAAGTGAGAGTCTCCCAGGAATGCTACCTGGTCAAAAAAGCACGCTAAAGTCGATGTGTTGGCCTACGGGTTTCGGCCCAAGGGCGCATAACAGACACACCGCAATCACATCTGAAAAAACACTCCGGATGATCGCAAAGAAGAAGAAGAAAAGTTGAGACATATGCATAAATAACAGTCGAGAAAAATGAATTAATAATATTTGAAACGAAAGTATTAATAATAGTTGAGACAAATGAATTAATAACAGTTGAGACAAATGAATTAATAACAGCTATGACAAAAACGGTACATAATGTCCTCTGGAGAAGCGATAGGAATCAACAAAAGTTGAGACAAATGTATAAATAACAGTTGAGACAAATGAATTAATAATATTTGAAACGAAAGAATTAATAACAGTTGAGACAAATGAATTAATCACAGTTGAGACAAATGAATTAATAATAGCTATGACAAAAACTGTACATAATGTCGTCTGGAGAAGCGATAGGAATCAACATAAGAACTTCAGTTTACTTGCAATAAAAGGCAATGAGGCTACAATTTGAATTGCTTCATTTTGCAATAAGAGAAGACAACTACTGAATATTGAGACATGAATAATGTAAAACATTATTTACTACTGCGCAAAAACTGTAAACTCCAAACATGTGAAAGCAATATTAGATCCAAAGGATATCACAAACTGAATATAAATATTTACTGATGTGTAAGAAATATCACCTTAAAGAATACCACTAAATCAACATATATATTTATTGCTGTACAAAAAGCGAAAAACGCTTCGTTTTTCCACGGTGTGAGTCAATATTTCAACAACCAATTCGTAAACACTACTGCTCATGCGCAAACTTCACGATCCTCACAATGTCCTACATGGGATATTGTTTAAAGATCCTTTTGTTACTGAAATAAGATGTTCATTGTCCAAACTCTTTCATGGTCTTTATAATAACATTCCTGTTACTTAGTAACTTTCCCTTATCTGTGTGTGTGTGTGTTAAACATTACTGCGCATGCGTAAACTGCTCGATCCTCACGACTCCCAACATAAGGTGTTGCTTAAGAGCCAGTTTGTGTCCTGAAATAAAATGTTCAATTGTCCATATTTTCCATGCACTTTATAATATAATGCCTGTTACTTAATAACTTTTCCTTGTGTGCGTGTGCGTGTAAGCGCGCACGTGAGTGCATCATTGAGTGTGTGCATGCGTATGTGCGGCGTGTGTATACTTACTTGAACCTGAAAACAGGGACAGGGCGGGAGGAGATTCAGTGATGCGTTCAGGCGCGCGATGGCTGTCTGGGCTTTCTGCACACATGTGTAGGGGTCTCTGGTTGCATTCTTTGTCCCCAGGCGGATGACCTCAGGTCCCGTCTGGCTACCTAGGATAGTGATGACACGGGAAATGATTTAAAACAGTCCTTTCTTTTAATTTACCTGCACTGGTAAGTGTGTAATGTCAAAAGTCCAACTTGTAAGGTCAGATATCCTTCAACTTGTAAGGTAGAATATGCTTCACCAAAATGAAGTTAGATATCCTTCAAACTTGTAAGGTAAGAAGTCCTTTCACTTTTTCACTTGTGAGGTAAGATATCCTTTACATTGTAAGGTTAAAAGCCTTCAAGTTATAAGGTTAAAGGTCTGTCAATCTGTAAGGTTAAAAGCCTTCAAGTTATAAGGTTAAAGGTCTGTCAATCTGTAAGGTTAAAAGCCTTCAAGTTATAAGGTTAAAGGTCTGTCAATCTCTAAGGTCAAAAGTCCAACTTATAAGGTCAGATATTTTTCAACTTGTAACATCAGATATCCATCAACTTGTCATGCTAGATATCCTTTAATCTGTGAGTTCAGATATCCTGTAACATGTGAGGTCAGATGTTCTTTAACTTGCACGGTCAGATATCCTTCAATTTTTGAGATCAGATATCCTTCAATTTGTGAGGTTAGAGACCTTTCAAATTGTGAGATCAGATATCCTTCAATTTGTGAGGTTAGATACCTTTCAAATTGTGAGATCAGATATCCTTCAATTTGTGAGGTTAGATACCTTTCAAATTGTGAGATCAGATATCCTTCAATTTGTGAGATCAGATATCCTTCAATTTGTGAGGTTAGAGACCTTTCAAATTGTGAGATCAGATATCCTTCATCTTGTAAAGTCAGATGTTCTTTAACTTGTACGATCATCTATCCTTCAACTTTTGATGTCAGATATTAACTTGTAAGGTCAGATATCCTCCACCTTGTAAAGTCTGATATCCTACAACTTGTAAGGTCAGATATCCTTCAACTTTTATGTTCAGATATCCTTAAACTTGTAATCAGATATTCTTTAACTCGTGAAGTCAGATATCCTTTAATCGCTGAGATCAGATGTCCTTCAACGTGTGAGGTTGGAAGTCTTTCAACATGTAGGTACAGATATCCTTCAACGTGTGAGGTCAGATATCCTTCAACTTGTGAGGTCAGTTATCCTTCACCTAGTGAGGGCAGATAACCTTCAACTTGTGAGGTCAGATATCCTTCAACTTGTGAGGTCAGATATCCTTCAACTTGTGAGGTCAGATATCCTTCAACTTGTGAGGTCAGATATTCTTCAATTTGTGAGGTCAGATATTCTTCAACTTCTAAGGTCAGATATTCTTCAACTTGTGAGGTCAGATATCTTTGAACTTGTGAGGTCAGATATTCTTCAACTTGTGAGGTCAGATATCTTTGAACTTGTGAGGGCAGATATCCTTCAACTTGTGAGGTCAGATATCCTTCAACTTGTGAGGTCAGATATCCTTCAACTTGTGAGGTCAGATATCCTTCAACTTGTGAGGTCAGATATTCTTCAATTTGTGAGGTCAGATATTCTTCAACTTCTAAGGTCAGATATTCTTCAACTTGTGAGGTTAGATATCTTTGAACTTGTGAGGTCAGATATTCTTCAACTTGTGAGGTCAGATATCTTTGAACTTGTGAGGTCAGATATTCTTCAACTTGTAAGGTCAGATATCCTTCAACTTGTGAGGTCAGATTTCCTTCAACTTGTGAGGTCAGATATCTTTGAACTTGTGAGATCAGATTTCCTTCAACTTGTGAGGTCAGATATCTTTGAACTTGTGAGGTCAGATTTCCTTCAACTTGTGAGGTCAGATATCTTTGAACTTGTGAGGTCAGATTTCCTTCAACTTGTGAGATCAGATATTCTTCAACTTGTGAAGTCAGATATTCTACAACTTGTGAGGTCAGATATCTTTGAACTTGTGAGGTCAGATATCCTTCAACTTGTGAGGTCAGATATCCTTCAACTTGTGAGATCAGATATCTTTCAACTTGTGAGGTCAGATATCCTTCAACTTGTGAGGTCAGATATCCTTCAACTTGTGAGGTCAGATTTCCTTCAACTTGTGAGATCAGATATTCTTCAACTTGTGAAGTCAGATATTCTACAACTTGTGAGGTCAGATATCTTTGAACTTGTGAGGTCAGATATTCTTCAACTTGTAAGGTCAGATATCTTTGAACTTGTGAGGTCAGATATCCTTCAACTTGTGAGGTCAGATATCCTTCAACTTGTGAGATCAGATATCTTTCAACTTGTGAGGTCAGATTTCCTTCAACTTGTGAGGTCAGATATCTTTGAACTTGTGAGGTCAGATTTCCTTCAACTTGTGAGATCAGATATTCTTCAACTTGTGAAGTCAGATATTCTACAACTTGTGAGGTCAGATATCTTTGAACTTGTGAGGTCAGATATCCTTCAACTTGTGAGGTCAGATATCCTTCAACTTGTGAGGTCAGATATCCTTCAACTTGTGAGGTCAGATATCTTTGAACTTGTGAGGTCAGATATCCTTCAACTTGTGAGGTCAGATATCCTTCAACTTGTGAGGTCAGATATCCCTCAACTTGTGAGGTCAGATATCCTTCAACTTGTGAGGTCAGATATCCTTCAACTTGTGAGGTCAGATATCCTTCAACTTGTGAGATCAGATATCCCTCAACTTGTGAGATCAGATATCCCTCAACTTGTGAGGTCAGATATCCTTCAACTTGTGAGGTCAGATATCCTTCAACTTGTGAGGTCAGATATCCTTCAACTTGTGAGATCAGATATCTTTCAACTTGTGAGGTCGGAAGTCTTTCAACATGTAGGTTCAGATATCCTTCAACATGTGAGATCAGATATCCCTCAACTTATACCGTCAGATATCCTTCATAGTGTACGCTCAGTTATCCTTCACTTTGTGAGGGCAGATATCCTTCAACTTGTGAGGTCAGATATCCTTCAACTTGTGAGGTCAGATATCCTTCAACTTGTGAGGTCAAATATCCTTCAACTTGTGAGGTCAGATATTCTTCAATTTGTGAGGTCAGATATTCTTCAACTTCTAAGGTCAGATATTCTTCAACTTGTGAGGTCAGATATCTTTGAACTTGTGAGGTCAGATATTCTTCAACTTGTAAGGTCAGATATCCTTCAACTTGTGAGGTCAGATTTCCTTCAACTTGTGAGGTCAGATATCTTTGAACTTGTGAGGTCAGATTTCCTTCAACTTGTGAGGTCAGATATCTTTGAACTTGTGAGGTCAGATTTCCTTCAACTTGTGAGGTCAGATATCTTTGAACTTGTGAGGTCAGATTTCCTTCAACTTGTGAGATCAGATATTCTTCAACTTGTGAAGTCAGATATTCTACAACTTGTGAGGTCAGATATCCTTCAACTTGTGAGGTCAGACATCCTTCAACTTGTAATTTCAGAAGTCCTCCATCTTGAAAGGTCACATATCCTTCAACTTTTACTGTCAGGTATCCTTCAACTTTTACTGTCAGGTATCCTTCAACTTTTACTGTCAGATATCCTTCAACTTTTACTGTCAGATATCCTTCTCCTTTTACTGTCAGATATCCTTCAACTTGTGAGGTCAGACATCCTTCAACTTGTAATTTCAGAAGTCCTCCATCTTGTAAGGTCACATATCCTTCAACTTTTACTGTCAGATATCCTTCAACTTTTACTGTCAGATATCCTTCAACTTTCACATTCAGGTATCCTTCAAATTGTACGGTCAGAAGTTCTTCACCTTATACTATCAAGCACATGTATGATTATATACACTTCATTCTTGCAAGACAAAGCCTTTCTGAGCCTCATCATTGGGTGAAACTACTATTCATTCTAATGTCTCTCAACTGACTATGATAAAATGTCTGTTCATTTCTTCTTCTTCTTCTTTCGTTCGCCTGAAATATGTTTATAACTGCAATGTTGTCTCTTGTATGAATCTAACAGTCTTTTTTAGTTCATTCAGCGGTCCATAGAGTTTATCTTCCACTGTTGTCTCTCTAGGCCAGAAGGTTCGCCTGGATATGTTGTAGTTTGGGCAATCCTGGAGTATGTGCTCTGCTGTCTGCGACGCCAAACCACATGTGCACATGGCTGAGTCACCAATCTTGAATTTTGTATACAAGTGGTTGCGTAATCTATTGTGTCCTGTTCTGAGGCGCAGAAGAATGACCTGTTCTGGTCTGTCCATAACGTGGTAGTCGTCTTGAGTAAGGTTTGGTGGCTTTCTGATTGATTTGATCATTCTTTTCTTTTGGTGGTATGTAATAGGCACATCAGGTTGTTCTTCTTTTGCTCCTTCCTTAGCCAATCGATCAGCTCTGTCGTTTCCGGGGACTCCACAGTGGGATGGTATCCACTGTATGGTGATCTTACGCTGACTGCTAAGTTCAGAAAGTAGTGTCCTCAGAACTGGCAATTTCCCAGACAGGAGCGCCTCTATTACGGATTTTGCATCTGTCAATATCACTGCAGGTTGTGTACCATGGCTGGTATTTTGTAATTTCTCTGTGGCTATCTTGATTGCCTCAATTTCAGCATCATAGTTATGGCAGTACTTTCCTGTTGGAATTCTGGCCGTGTCTCTAGTATTATTTGGGTATTCTATGTACACTCCCGCTCCTCCATTTCGAACAGCATTTTGTGCTGACCCATCTGTGTAGACTCGGATCCAGAGGTCCTGTGGGTATTCATCATCAAGGAAGCTGAGAGTGGCTGTTCTGCGCTGTACACTGTTCTGTTCTTCCTTGTCCAATATTCCTCTCACTTTTGACTGGATTTGTAGCGATATTCTATGTTCATCTTTCCACGGGGTTCGCTCTGGAATAGTTGTCAGGGGGATACCAACTGTGGGAAGATCGATGGTTTCTCTGCAGAGTTGTTTGGCCTGGTGGATGAAACTACTTCTTTTCAACCGCCCCATAGCTAAGTTTTCAAATCGGTTCTTCATAGGGTGGCCTGGCAAGCTGAGAAACTTTTCTGCTTGTATTAGTGTTTTTGTATCTCTGCGTTCTCTTAAAGCTTGTGTCCTCCCCATTTTCTCCATTGCTACTATAGGGGTTGATCTCATCCCTCCTGTGATGACTCTAAGAGCTTGATTTTGCACCTTGTCCAGCTCCTGCAATGTAGTTTTTGATGCTGAACACCACGCAGTTGACCCGTATTCCAAGTGTGGTCGTATGCTCTGTTGATAAACTTTGCTAAGTATTTTCCCACTGGCTCCCCACGTGGTTCCAGTTAGCTTTCTCAGGATGGCAATTTTCCTTCTGGCTTTTGCTACTGCTTTTTTGATGTGTTTTCTCCATGTCAGCCTGTCGTCGAATGTTACACCAAGGTATGTTGGTTCCTTATCTTCTCTTAGGGGTGTTCCATTTATCTGAATGCTCCCTGCCTTTTGTTTCGGAGAAAGGGTAAATAGAGTGGTGCTGCACTTGTCAGTGTTTATGCTGATACACCATCTATCCGCCCATGCAACAAATGTATCTACAGCTCGCTGTAGCAATATGGTGGCCACTGATGCATGTTCATTTGCGCTCCACAAAACCAGGTCATCAGCGTACATTGCCGCTTTAATTCCATCGGGTAGATTAGCAACAAGATCATTGATGAAGATTAGAAAAAGTGTTGGGGACAGGACTCCGCCCTGGGGAACACCGTGACGCAATAGTACTTTCTTGCTCTTGAGACCGTCTATCTGTACTCGGGCTCTTCTGTTGTGCAAGTATGCTTTTACCCATTTGTACATTCTTCCATTGACTTTACAGTTTCTCAGTTTCTTCATCAGACCCTCTTTCCAGACTTTGTCAAAGGCTTTCTTCAGATCTATCCAAGCCGCAAGTACCAGCTTCTTCTCTTGGAATGCATCCTCAACTTCTTGAGAGAGGTAGGTTGTCTGATCTTCCGTAGAGTAGCACTGCCTAAAGGCAGCCTGTTGTGGCACAAGGATGTTTTCACTTTCAATGTACCACTGTAGTCTGTGATTGATGACGCGTTCCATTGTTTTGCAGAGACAACTGGTGAGGCTAATGGGTCTGTAGCTGGAGGCAATGGAACTGTCTTTCCCAGATTTTAGGAGGGGTATCATGATTGCTTCTCTCCAGACTTGTGGAACACTGCCTAAGGTCCATGTATTATTAAAGATCTGTAGCAGCTTTGCTTTGGCCTCTGTTCCTAGGTTCCTGATCATTTCATTGGAGATACCATCAGCTCCTGGTGATTTTCTCATTTTCAGTTTTGATATGGCTAGCTCCAGTTCACTGAATGTGATAGGTGTCTCCATAACCTCATGTACAATTTCCTTCTGTCCTGTATTTTGCCATTTCTCTCGAATCTCCTGTTGTTTCTCTGGACTAATTTCAATATTGTTATCTTGTGCGAATGAGTCCGCAAAATGGTCAGCTGCTTGCTTTCCTGTTAAAATGTTTCCGTCTTTATGTAGCGCAATTTTTGAGTTTCTCCCTGTGCCCTCATCGTTAAGCTGTTTTATTAGCCTCCATAACTTCCTTGTGTCTCTTTCAAAGTTCAGTGACTCTGTTTTCTCCTGCCAGCTTTTCCGTCTAGCCTGCAGTTGGGCCCTTTGAAATTTGGCTTTTGCGTGCTGATATTTATTGTGGTGCTCTTGGCTGGGATTGGCCTCTGCTTGTTTTCTACATACATCCACATCATTATGCAACTGTTCCAGTTCACTATTCCAGTAGGGTTTATAATGTTTACGGGCTCCTCTTGGTATTGTTTCTCGTGCTGCCTGTAGTATGCATTTCCCAAACTCTTCAACTACTTTATTTATGTCCTTCTCAGTGTTCAGGTTTTTAACCAGTATGCTGGTGCTATGCTTGTACATTGCCCAGTCTGCTTTCTTGTAGTTCCACCTCGAGAGGGTGCTGCTTTCACTTACAAACTCATTTTCTACAGTTAGAAAGACTGGCCGATGGTCACTGCCACCAAGTTGTTTCCCAACAATTCGTGTAATGTTCCACTCCAGGTCTGGTGAATGAAACGCCAGGTCAGGTGTAGTTGTAGAGTGCCATGATCTGGAGTAGAAGGTATGTGGATCAGACGGCTTGTTAATCAGGATGAATCTATTCTCATCCTGCCAATCTTCCAATCTCTCTCCTCTCTGGTCCATGTGATCATAGCCCCAGCTCTGCGAATGGCTGTTGAAGTCGCCACACACAATCATTTTTCTTTTAATGGTAGTGTGTCCAGTGCCTGTGGGCGGTCATTTGGACAGTAGTAATTGATCAGGTGAAAGTCTGTATTGTCTGTTTTAAGTTTAAGTGCCTGATACTCAGCCCCTTCCATGTGAACTTCAATTTGGGAAGCAGGAATGTTGTTTTTGACGAGAGTCAGTATCCCACCCTTTCGCCTGTCCTTTCGGTCAGATCGGTAACACTGGTAGCCTCTGATTTTGAAGGCTATATTTTCGTTCAGGTGAGTTTCTTGCAAGCAACATACACTTACATTTTCATTGGCCAAGATGTTTTCTAGTTCTATTCGTTTTTTGGTGATACCCTCTGCATTCCAGTGCATTATTTTAAGTCTTTGTTTGGTACGGCCAGACGGTCTATTGTCAGGCCCTCTGGCTCCGCTGGACATCTGAGAAGGACCTCCATTATTTGTGGTTAGACCCTTACGAGGCATAAAGCCCGGCACTGCACCTGTCTGTGGGACCAGAGCAGGGCGAGCACCATAACATGTAGCAGTTGTCAACATAATTCACGGCGTTATTGCGTGGCAGCCTGATTTCTGTGGTGCGCCTCCTGGCTGGCTGCCTCCGTCTTCAGCACCTATCTTTTGCAAGAGTAGACTATGGTCTTACTCGACACACGAACACATAATCTTCCTTTTACTAGAATTTCAAAACTATAAACTTTACTTGAAATTGATGGGCGCCACCATTAGTAACAATGACGTAAACAGGCTTCCCCGATGGCAACGCAATATAGATACATACATCTGATCACGAGAATAGGCCAGTAAAGCCGATTATACACATTCCAGATCCCAAACGGAAACACTCACATACTGATGTATCCGAAATGGAAAACTTGAACGTTAGCAAATCATCTCTTCATCACGAAAACTGTATCAATGTTACTTGAAAAATATTCAATTCATGGGTGCCGCCATTTAGAATGTTCAGTTAGACGTTATGTAAGAATGTCTGTCTACAACTCTAGCTAGAATCTCGCGTTAGAAATAATGTCTTTATCATCATCATCATCATCATCATCATCATCATCATCATCATCATCATCATCATCATCATCATCATCATCTTATTCTTCTTCTTCTGCTGCTTCTTCTTCTCCCGAAAGCAGCTGTAGTTACGACCGGGATTCGAACCTATCACCTCCAAATAACAACAGTGCCTCGCTGTAAGAACAAGTGTATTTTGATGCATGACCAGCTAGACACCCTTTTAATTTGTTTGTTGTCTATTGCTTCCTTTGTCTCTAATTCATCCCCCTACATCTATAAGCGTGAAAAAATATGTGTGTATTTAATTATTAACTGTCTTAGTGGCATTAAAGCGTTACCCAACTAATATTTACAGCAAATAACCAACCTGGAATGCTAGCGCTTGGACTTTCACCATAACCTCGAGAGTAGGTGGCTGCCAGGTACGTCTGATTGGCCAATTCTGGACTCTTCCACACGGACTCGTACCCTCTGATGGCGTATGTGACCTGGCTGTCTGTAGCTATGATTACCTGGAATGTCGCTGTCTGGAATTAACAAACAAGACCCAGTTCAAAACCATCGTGATGAGTCAAGGACCGACATCACAGAAATCAAGACATCCTCACATGCCCTCCTTCTTCATTCTCTACAGTCAGCGAAGAGTCCCAATACTAATGGTACCAGTTGTAGTCTGATAATGTGTCCTGTCAGACCATTACTGGGAGAACTGAGCCTCAGCCACATCCTCTGGCAATTCCTCGGAGAGTTGGCCACAGCCTCTGACCACTCCCCGCAGCACCATTCTCACCAGACCAAGGTGGAGTATCATGTTATTCCATACCATACACAGGATTCCAAAGGACCCCAATCTCGTCTGCTTTACCGAGCAATAGCACCCACCCCAGTGGTACAAACCCAGCCAATCTGTCCGCCTTTTCGTCTCAAAGCACACCAGCTTGCCCTGGAGCAAAAATCAAACGTCTGCTCCTTATCTCTGGTTTTTATTTTATTGAAGCATTCCACTCTAGAGTTAAACACCCCCCTTACCCCCCCCCCCCAAAAAAAAACCCAACTCCAACACACAGATACACACAGACACACACACACACACATTTAATCACTACAGACCTCCCTTCACCCCAACTCTGCTAGTGGGGTGACTTGTGGAGCAGCAATGAATAAGTGATGGCACGGCAACGTGGGATATGTACAACTGGGCACGCGGCGAAATAGATAACACCCACCCACAAATGAATATGTATGACATACCAACACATATTGATCCTCGATACGAGTTTGTGCACTGTGCTGGGATTATCTTTCTGTCATCTCAGGATGGAGGAAAGGGGGCGGGGAGAGACTGAGTCACTTATGTTGGTATCCGTGTGCAGTAAAAACATTTATATGTCTAAGGTGAGTACAGTAAGTAAAAGAACCCGTGCACAAGTCCCCATGTATATTGGACATCTGGTGTATACCCCATGTATATTGGACATATGGTGTATACCCCATGTATATTGGACATATGGTGTTAGACGGGTATGTTCATAGACCTGCTGGTACTCCAGACAAGGTGTGGACACTACTACACCGGTCACCTTCACTTGGTGGGTGGCGGGGTAGGGGTATCCTCTATCAAAGGAGAAATATGGTGCCTCCTTCCCTTCTCTAGCCTACGGAACACTCTTACTCAAGGTGGAGTACCCGTTTAGCCTCCTGATCAGAGTTACGCAGGTGGTGGGTGAAGTTGAAGTGAAGCCAACAGACAGTTGTAGGTTATAATCTACAACGTCACGACGGTAGGCAAAGGATCTCTTTTTTTTTTTTTTTATTTTGAGAGAGAGAGAGAGAGAGAGAGAGAGAGAGAGAGAGAGAGAGAGAGAGAGAGAGAGAGAGAGAGACAGTGGCTACGGTTATCGACCAGTATGGTCACTGCTAAGAAGGAAACCTTCTTTACAGATTTACAGATGCCAAGGAAAGTATCCTTATAGAAAGCTGAGCTGATCCACGACTGGTGATTGAGCGAGATCGCGAAACATTACCGCCCACGCTTATCGGCACGGCACATAATGATGATAACATGTATTTCCCAAGACATTTCCGGTTCCAGTTTTCGTCTGAGCCGACACGAAATCTCAGGGCAATTTGAAAATATGTATCGATGCCGATTCGAAGAAATGCCCACAGGGTCGGTAGGCAAACGTCTAGCCTTCAAGTTACCAGCTACCTGAGGCCTTAGACCACACCACATTCTGCATTGACTCAAAATACGCGAGGTCAAATCACTTGAGACTCCAACGACAGTTTGTGGCCTGGAACTATCCTTTTATTACCGTTCAAAGTATTTCACTCCTTGCCTTAGTCCAGCCTTGCCTGCAAATGACTGACACCTGGCCGTCTTGACAGACGATAGTGTGCTGCATTGTGTTTCATAAAAAGGCATAATAACTACAGCCCATGGCGGTAGCGAATGTGACTGAGTAGACCGATTCGCACGGTAAAAGTGTGTCCACAATGGATGCATATTAACACATGGTCATTTCCACCATCATGCACCATCTGACGTCTCACATGTTCGGCGTGTGCCCTATATGCAATCAAGTTCTCCTTTGTCTTTATTCCATTTATGATCTTTGCCCTCGATGTAATGCGATCAGCGGCAATTTGCTCCTAAGGTGCAATGTCAATTCATGTATCAATCATGTCCCACTTACACAAATCTGAGTATCGTAATAGAGGCCTACCACAAGACTTTTTAACCATCTGTAATTCACTAAACAAGTTGTCCCTTGGTATTCTATCGTCGTCCATCCTCCTAATGTGTCCTATCCATCTAAGTCTGAGAAGACAGAGCATGGAACAAACCGTCAAACAACCTGATCTTTCCAATTCTTCAGTATGTGTGATTTTGTCTTGCCACTTAATACCAAGTATTCTTCGCAGACACAGTATACAAAAGGTTTTTAAACGTTTCTCTTGGTGTGAGTAATTGACCAGGCTTCTCTGCCATAAAGAAGAATACTAAGGACACATGTTTGATAGACAAGGACTTGTATTTGGGCAGTAAGCTGCAAATAACAGCACCAATATTTAGTGACAACATCATAATTACATCATTCTTCTGTGATATGGGACTGATATTCCTCCAGGTCGCTGCGATGATTACCAAGGGCTCAAAGTCTGCTTCAGAGATGACGCTCTTGACATATTTGATCAGTGAGTTCTCGTATGTGATATTGTTTACCAGTCGCTGGTGATCCTGTCAAAGACAATCACATGATCGTAAGAGAGAGAGAGATAGATAGATAGAGAGAGAGAGAGAGAGAGAGAGAGAGAGAGAGAGAGAGAGAGAGAGAGAGAGAGAGAGAGAATAATGCTTCAAAGTGAGACATTAGCTGTATAACATTTATATTATTCAAAACAATGTATACCACTAGCGAATATAAACACACACGACATAAATAAAATAGTGCATGATTTTTCGCCTGACATATTTAGCTGTATCTCGTCAGATACATACAGCAGAGATATATATAATTGTTTGTGTAACAATGAATGATACTTGGCTGAAATATGATGTACATCGTTGCTGACATTCGTGCATGGTAAACGTATATTATTGTCTTTTAGAACTAATATCATTATATTCTGGAAAAACAAATATATATATATATATATATATATATATATATATATATATATATATATATATATATTTTTTTAAATATAATTTATTTAGTTTAAAAAGCAAAATTCTTTCCATGAAGAAGTAAAAAGAACACTTTTAGCCAAAAATTCATTGTCAAAATTT
>JACEFZ010011723.1:0-29283 GCA_014155875.1 Cepaea nemoralis
CTTTCCTTGTTATGTTTCACTAGTTTCCATAGTTTGTTTCCATCCCTGTCAAATTCAGGTTTTCTGTTTTTTCCCTCCAACAATCTCTTGTTGTTTGATTTACTGTTCTTTTATATTTTGCTGAGATGGCTTTGAGAGAGATATTCGCTTCAATTGTTTGTTCTCTCTCTGCTGTCTTCCTGGCATCTTCAACTTTGTCCTCCAAACTTTGTAGTTCTTCAGTCCAGTATGGTTTGTAATTTTTCCTCGCTCCTCTAGGAATGGACTCAGTGGCTGCCTGTATTATCGCTCTGTTTAGACTTTCCACCATTTGCTTTATGTTGCCATATCGTGTATTTATGTTTTCACAATATTTGTCTGTTAGTATGGCAAATCTGTCCCAATCTGCTCGTTTGTAATTCCAGCGGGGCAAGGGCTTTTGCTCCTGTGGAACATACTCCATATTCATTACAAGCTTGATTGGTCTGTGGTCACTACCTGCTAATTGGTCCAGCACATGGCGATCGATTTGTGGAGGATGTCTCCTGTGCAGAAAGCTAAGTCTGGAGTAGAAGTGGTAAGCCATCTTCTGGAGTAGAAGCTCGGTGTGTCATCCGCTTTGTTGAGTAGATGGAGATTTGAGTCTATTTCCCAGTCCTCCAATTCATCTCCTCTTTTGTCAGTATCTGGGTATCCCCATCTTTCTGAACGGCTATTAAAGTCTCCGACAATAATGCAGTTTGTGTCAATTATTTTCATGTTTGAGAGTGTAAGGTCCTTATCTGCTGGGCTATACAGATTGTAGATTCTTATTTTCACGTCCTTTATCATTATATCAACACCTATAATTTCTGTTTGGTTGTCAGAGATCACAGATACTTCGCTGCAAGGTATTGTATTTCGTGTAAGTATTAGAACTCCTCCTTTATGTCCTTCGCGGTCGAAACGTGTGGCCTGATATCCTCTGACTGAAAATTTGCGATTGGCATTGAGGTGTGTCTCTTGAATGCATGCCACATCTATTATATCTTTATGAAGACGCTGTGTCAGGGATTCTTTCTTGTTATAAACTCCTTCGGCATTCCACTGTAGTATGTTGAGTGTCCTTGGTATTTGGTCAATAGCTCTTAACCTACTCCTCTGTGCCTTGACTCCACAGCACAGGGGAAGGTGACCACCAGTAGTCATGGGTGGATCCCCTCGAGGCAGGGGGCCCGGCACTATCACCGCCTGATGGGACTTCACGGGATTAGCACCATAACGATTAATTTTCATCTGTGGCATCATGAAATGATAAAGTTACGTTGCACTTCTTTGTCAAGCTTGTGGCTCAGTACATCCGATTTCGACAAGCACTTTTCGGGATGCTTTCCCTAGCCTTTGACTGTCCCCAGTCTACCTACAAGGCAGCAGGTTTGTGTGTCACTTCGTCTGGTCCCTCTCCCTTGACCTGTCCGACATGGGTGTACTGTCTACTCCACATGTCCCTACCAGTAGCAGTGCTACCGTCGGCATAGCTCTTGGGGTCATTGGAACGCGCAAGCCCCTCTACCTCGTCAAGGTGGACGCACGGCAGAGGGGATTGGGTGATTCCATTTCAGGAATTAAGATTCAAAAGATGATCCAGAAAAAAGTGTTTGTTAATTGTAGCAATACACACAGCATGTGGACAATGTGCAGTAAAAGATTGTCAACTGGGCACTGAAACAACATGGTTGGTATACTGATGGATGAAATATCTCTAGATCTCTAGTGCACTGAGAGATGGAATGTCCATACATGTGCATACATTGATGACTGGAAACCTGTACACTCATGGCAATACTGCATGACCATTACAGTCACGGATGAAATACTCTTAAATGGTTTGTAAATAATGGATCAAATACTGACTAGTTAAGTAATGGGTGGTGGCACGGATGCATATCCAGCATACTGACGAGTGAAATATCCAGGCATGTCCAGTATTTTGATGGATGGAATGCCATTACATGGTAGTGAACTGATGGATGAACTACCAGTACATGAACAGTGAACTAATGACTGGGGAGATACATGCCCAGCATTAGTCGGTACCTGTAATTGTCTACACTGTCACACTCCATGTCCAACTCAGATGGCAGGCAACTCTGGGTACAGTGGCGGCATCAGCCTGATTCTAATGACGAGAAGTCAATCCTTAGTTGATATACTCCTCGCCAACAATGGTAAGTCAGTGAATGACACACGATACATGAGGTGCGGTCAGTAGTGTGTAAGCCATTCCAAGCCATGGTACATGGTGGTCAGCAGTCAGCAAGCAATTCCAAGCCATGGTACATAGAGGTCAGTAGTAAACAAGCAATTCCAAGCCACAGTACATGGTGGTCAGTAGTCAGCAAGCAATTCCAAGCCATGTAGGTGCAAATAAGCAATTGATAACTGAACTAACTAGAGGGTGAGTTAGTCTGACAGCAGCAATCAATAAACTGCCAACAGATGTTAGCTCTCTGTTACTTGTTTTTAACCCATTCCTCATTAACAATTACAGCTGCCACAGCCATTAACGGTCAGTAACTAGCGTTACATTATGATATGTGATAAACTGTTAGTGGTTAGCATGCGATGAATGAGTTGTAGTAATAATTGAGTTTTTTTATGTCTCTGGCCCAGAGATTTGTCTCGTGAGTGACACACATGCCTACACTGCTGCCACTGATCACAAATCAATGGTCATATATTCACATATTAAATGGGAGTATGGGCTGGTGGCTGGGTGTACTCACGCTGTCGGCAACAGTTTAAAAGAATGGAGTATACCCAAAATGAAGATACAACTAGAGATACTCGAGTGGTCGTGCCTGGACATGTGCTGAACCTGGCTATGGCTTATTGAAGGGTCACGGCTGACACCAGACATTCTCTACAGAACAGATCCAGGGGGTGGGGCTTCACAGATAGAAGGAAGGGCAAAATCATTACAGGATAGAGGTGTAAAGCATAAAAGTCAGCAGTCATCACACCTGCAAGAGTTGAAGTGACTATAGTTTACTTTTGTCTGCCCCAATATAAAATTTCATATCTCAGTAATCAGCTGAGGGAAAATGATGAGATTTAGCATATAATTCTATCATTATGTCCATCCCCAAAAAAAATTTTTGTTCTGGAGATTTTGATCGTGAATGAAGGCATTCATTTCTGGATAGTCTCCTGGCCAATGTTGTACATGGAAATGAGAGGGCTGATTGGCTGGCCTCCAGGGCAGACACTGAGGTTGAGCAAAGGAAACATGATACTATATAAATGAATGACTGTTGCAAGATGAGATCAACTGATGACTTGCAGCAGCGACTGATGGAAGCAGTAGTTTATATATGGGCATTTACATTCCCAGATGATAGGTTACAGGTTTGTGTGAGTGCTGTTAAATGCTTACAGGTGTGTGTGAGTAGTGTTACATATGCACAATATCAACACAACTGGAAACAACAAAATATCATTGCTTTGTTGACATTAAAATAGATCATTTGTCCTGACCATCTCCTGTGTGTACAGGATGTTATGGCATTTATTATCATTGTCCTGGTGTAATGTATGTTGTCAGACTCTACTGATGTCCTTTGGAGATACATGGTGTGTGCCTTGTCCTTCCCCCTCACATCCAACCAACACGTGAGCGTTCTCTAGAGCAAACTAAAGACTTCCGGATTCCCCGGTGGACACTGTGACTGCATTTAGCCCTTGGGAAAATCACGCACACATAATTCACACTATAGTGGTTATTCTCTTTGTGCTCCTACTGACTCTGCTGCTGTTCATATCCTCTTTCGAGGGAAGTGTGTCACACCCAGTCATGTACCTCTCCAACACAGAGCAGCAAGCATTGGTGTCTGCCTCTGTCTAGACATTCCTGTATGGAGGGAAGTGTGTCACACCCAGTCATGTACCTCTCCAACACAGTGCAGCAAGCATTGGTGTCTGCCTCTGTCTAGACATTCCTGTATGGAGGGAAGTGTGTCACACCCAGTCATGTACCTCTCCAACACAAAGCAGCAAGCATTGGTGTCTGCCTCTGTCTAGACATTCCTGTATGGAGGGAAGTGTGTCACACCCAGTCATGTACCTCTCCAACACAGTGCAGCAAGCATTGGTGTCTGCCTCTGTCTAGACATTCCTGTATGGAGGGAAGTGTGTCACACCCAGTCATGTACCTCTCCAACACAGAGCAGCAAGCATTGGTGTCTGCCTCTGTCTAGACATTCCTGTATGGAGGGAAGTGTGTCACACCCAGTCATGTACCTCTCCAACACAGTGCAGCAAGCATTGGTGTCTGCCTCTGTCTAGACATTCCTGTATGGAGGGAAGTGTGTCACACCCAGTCATGTACCTCTCCAACACAGTGCAGCAAGCATTGGTGTCTGCCTCTGTCTAGACATTCCTGTATGGAGGGAAGTGTGTCACACCCAGTCATGTACCTCTCCAACACAGTGCAGCAAGCATTGGTGTCTGCCTCTGTCTAGACATTCCTGTATGGAGGGAAGTGTGTCACACCCAGTCATGTACCTCTCCAACACAGTGCAGCAAGCATTGGTGTCTGCCTCTGTCTAGACATTCCTGTATGGAGGGAAGTGTGTCACACCCAGTCATGTACCTCTCCAACACAGTGCAGCAAGCATTGGTGTCTGCCTCTGTCTAGACATTCCTGTATGGAGGGAAGTGTGTCACACCCAGTCATGTACCTCTCCAACACAGTGCAGCAAGCATTGGTGTCTGCCTCTGTCTAGACATTCCTGTATGGAGGGAAGTGTGTCATACCCAGTCACGTACCTCTCCAACACAGTGCAGCAAGCATTGGTGTCTGCCTCTGTCTAGACATTCCTGTATGGAGGGAAGTGTGTCACACCCAGTCATGTACCTCTCCATCACAGTGCAGCAAGCATTGGTGTCTGCCTCTGTCTAGACATTCCTGTATGGAGGGAAGTGTGTCACACCCAGTCATGTACCTCTCCAACACAGTGCAGCAAGCATTGGTGTCTGCCTCTGTCTAGACATTCCTGTATCGAGGGAAGTGTGTCACACCCAGTCATGTACCTCTCCAACACAGTGCAGCAAGCATTGGTGTCTGCCTCTGTCTAGACATTCCTGTATCGAGGGAAGTGTGTCACACCCAGTCATGTACCTCTCCAACACAGTGCAGCAAGCATTGGTGTCTGCCTCTGTCTAGACATTCCTGTATGGAGGGAAGTGTGTCACACCCAGTCATGTACCTCTCCAACACAGTGCAGCAAGCATTGGTGTCTGCCTCTGTCTAGACATTCCTGTATGGAGGGAAGTGTGTGACACCCAGTCATGTACCTCTCCAACACAGAGCAGCAAGCATTGGTGTCTGCCTCTGTCTAGACATTCCTGTATGGAGGGAAGTGTGTCACACCCAGTCATGTACCTCTCCAACACAGTGCAGCAAGCATTGGTGTCTGCCTCTGTCTAGACATTCCTGTATCGAGGGAAGTGTGTCACACCCAGTCATGTACCTCTCCAACACAGTGCAGCAAGCATTGGTGTCTGCCTCTGTCTAGACATTCCTGTATGGAGGGAAGTGTGTCACACCCAGTCATGTACCTCTCCAACACAGAGCAGCAAGCATTGGTGTCTGCCTCTGTCTAGACATTCCTGTATGGAGGGAAGTGTGTCACACCCAGTCATGTACCTCTCCAACACAGTGCAGCAAGCATTGGTGTCTGCCTCTGTCTAGACATTCCTGTATGGAGGGAAGTGTGTCACACCCAGTCATGTACCTCTCCAACACAGAGCAGCAAGCATTGGTGTCTGCCTCTGTCTAGACATTCCTGTATCGAGGGAAGTGTGTCACACCCAGTCATGTACCTCTCCAACACAGTGCAGCAAGCATTGGTGTCTGCCTCTGTCTAGACATTCCTGTATCGAGGGAAGTGTGTCACACCCAGTCATGTACCTCTCCAACACAGTGCAGCAAGCATTGGTGTCTGCCTCTGTCTAGACATTCCTGTATGGAGGGAAGTGTGTCACACCCAGTCATGTACCTCTCCAACACAGTGCAGCAAGCATTGGTGTCTGCCTCTGTCTAGACATTCCTGTATGGAGGGAAGTGTGTCACACCCAGTCATGTACCTCTCCAACACAGTGCAGCAAGCATTGGTGTCTGCCTCTGTCTAGACATTCCTGTATGGAGGGAAGTGTGTCACACCCAGTCATGCACCTCTCCAACACAGTGCAGCAAGCATTGGTGTCTGCCTCTGTCTAGACATTCCTGTATGGAGGGAAGTGTGTCACACCCAGTCATGTACCTCTCCAACACACAGCAGCAAGCATTGGTGTCTGCCTCTGTCTAGACATTCCTGTATGGAGGGAAGTGTGTCACACCCAGTCATGTACCTCTCCAACACACAGCAGCAAGCCTTGGTGTCTGCCTCTGTCTAGACATTCCATCTAAGAGCAGGCTCTAGCTATCCAGGGCTGGGTTTGCCTTTCTAATAATTAGCCTACTATTTATGATTCCAAATTGAAGTGGGATTTTAACATGTACAACTTGCACACGCACACACCTCATGTTTTTCCACCCTTATCTGGAAAGACTAGGTATTTCATCATAATTGCAATTGCAAAAAATTGTGGAAGATTATATTCTTCAACATACAGTTATGTCATTGTTTAGATGTTAAATGTGAACAAAAATATTCTGTTCAACCACGTTCATTCAGTGAACGTTGTTAATTGTGCCTTGTGACTAACCTGCTG
The DNA here is from genome assembly GCA_014155875.1 of Cepaea nemoralis. Taxonomy (NCBI): domain Eukaryota; kingdom Metazoa; phylum Mollusca; class Gastropoda; order Stylommatophora; family Helicidae; genus Cepaea; species Cepaea nemoralis. The sequence goes on from JACEFZ010011723.1 coordinate 6,733, forward strand.
TATGCATGGTCTCTGATTAGCATCATTACAGTCAAATGTTAAATAAGATAAAACTGTTGAATGCCTACCCCTACACATGCAACAAATGCTTTAACTGTAATGGAATCAAATACAGCAAACAAGTATATCCAGTAATAATCATCTACAAACGCCCTGTCAATTTGACACAAAAGCAATTACTAAATTTCCCAAAATTAAATTAAGAAACTATATTGTACCACACACATAGATATTTGCTCAAACAAACAGACAATATGAACACCAGTGTCTACCACAAAGGTGTAAAAAACACCAAAAAAAAAAACAAAAACACACACACACACACATAGTTGCTCAAACAAAAAGACAATATGTGACACCAGTGTCTACCACAAAGGTGTAACACACACACACACACATAGCTGCTCAAACAGACAGACAATATGTGACACCAGTGTCTACCACAAAGGTCTAACACACACACACACACACATAGTTGCTCAAACAGACAGACAATATGTGACACCAGTGTCTACCACAAAGGTCTAACACACACACACACATAGTTGCTCAAACAAACACAATATGTGACACCAGTGTCTACCACAAAGGTGTAACACACACACACATAGTTGCTCAAACAGACAGACAATGTGACACCAGTGTCTACCACAAAGGTGTAATACACACACACATAGTTGCTCAAACAGACAAACACAATATGTGACACCAGTGTCTACCACAAAGATGTAACACACACACACATAGTTGCTCAAACAGACAAACACAATATGTGACACCAGTGTCTACCACAAAGGTGTAACACACACACACACACACACATAGTTGCTCAAACAGACAGACAATATGTGACACCAGTGTCTACCACAAAGGTCTAACACACACACACATAGCTGCTCAAACAGACAAACACAATATGTGACACCAGTGTCTACCACAAAGGTGTAACACACACACACATAGTTGCTCAAACAGACAAACACAATATGTGACACCAGTGTCTACCACAAAGGTGTAACACACACACACACATAGTTGCTCAAACAAACAAACACAATATGTGACACCAGTGTCTACCACAAAGGTGTAACACACACACACATAGTTGCTCAAACAAACAACACAATATGTGACACCAGTGTCTACCACAAAGGTGTAACACACACACACACACATAGTTGCTCAAACAGACAAACACAATATGTGACACCAGTGTCTACCACAAAGGTCTAACACACACACACACACATAGTTGCTCAAACAGACAAACACAATATGTGACACCAGTGTCTACCACAAAGGTCTAACACACACACACATAGTTGCTCAAACAGACAAACACAATATGTGACACCAGTGTCTACCACAAAGGTCTAACACACACACACATAGTTGCTCAAACAAACAAACACAATATGTGACACCAGTGTCTACCACAAAGGTCTAACACACACACACATAGTTGCTCAAACAGACAAACACAATATGTGACACCAGTGTCTACCACAAAGGTCTAACACACACACACATAGTTGCTCAAACAGACAAACACAATATGTGACACCAGTGTCTACCACAAAGGTCTAACACACACACACATAGTTGCTCAAACAGACAAACACAATATGTGACACCAGTGTCTACCACAAAGGTCTAACACACACACACATAGTTGCTCAAACAGACAAACACAATATGTGACACCAGTGTCTACCACAAAGGTCTAACACACACACACATAGTTGCTCAAACAAACAAACACAATATGTGACACCAGTGTCTACCACAAAGGTGTAACACACACACACATAGTTGCTCAAACAAACAAACACAATATGTGACACCAGTGTCTACCACAAAGGTGTAACACACACACACACATAGTTGCTCAAACAAACAAACACAATATGTGACACCAGTGTCTACCACAAAGGTGTAACACACACACACACACACATAGTTGCTCAAACAGACAGACAATATGTGACACCAGTGTCTACCACAAAGGTGTAACACACACACACATAGTTGCTCAAACAGACACAATATGTGACACCAGTGTCTACCACAAAGGTCTAACACACACACACATAGTTGCTCAAACAAACACAATATGTGACACCAGTGTCTACCACAAAGGTGTAACACACACACACATAGTTGCTCAAACAGACAAACACAATATGTGACACCAGTGTCTACCACAAAGGTGTAACACACACACACACATAGTTGTTCAAACAAACAGACAATATGTGACACCAGTGTTTACCACAAAACTACTCCCCATACTAAGCCGTGTACACACAGTGTGTAGGGACAACAGTGTGAAGGGAAAACAAAGGTGTGTTGTCATGACAAATATGTACACAGACAATGGCAATCACAAGAGCATATCGCACGCTTCCCCAAACGCACACAATGTAAAAATATGAACAGCGATTACCCCAGACAGTGTGTGCCTTCAACACACAGACAAACTTAGACTGTAGGTAACTTACTTGGGTGTTGCCTGGCTGCGAGTGATGTCATGGGCGTACATCTCTGGCATATCGGGTGTGCTGATGGGCCCCAACATGCTGCGAGGAGCTGGTGTCAAAACAAGACACAAGTTATTACACTGACATCAATGATGATGTCAAGAGGATGGTGACCCAACAAAGAATAAACAGCCACCACCATCACTGCATGAGCAAACTGATGTACTTTCTCAGTCTCTATTACAGAGAATGACTATAATGAATGAATATATATTTTAAAAAAAATTAAGTTGCATGTCTTTCACAGGATGTAGCAGTCAACCCCAGCATTTTCGCTGTTCGTGATTCCTGGGCAAATTTTACGTTCAGTAGTTTCCCATTGCTTTCTGAACGACCAGCTCCTATACCTTTTTCGAAAAAACCAGCACCGCTGTGTTTCGAACCCGGGTATACGGGCTCACAAACCGCGTTCACAAGCCCTTAGACCACAGAGACCGAATATATATACAGATACAAAATTATATATCATATATATATATATATATATATATATATATATATATATATATATATATATATATATATATATATATATATATATATATATATATATATATAAAATCAATTATAATACAAACAACCACTTTGGTTTTCCATTTCTGCAGCAATCTTCTGTCTGCACTTTCACATATTCCTTACATCTATCTACATTCACAAATATCAAACTATACATAAGTTTTTCAAACACCAACATATATCCCTCTATACATGTGTCCACAACCACACACACTAGTCAATCTTTATGTACACATACACCACACCCACATAGACTGCCCTACAGTAGCCAACAGAATGTGTCCGTGACATTCCCAGAACTTACCGTAATGCATGTCCTCTGGTGTGTACGGGGTTCCTGCAGGGAAGAGGCTTACATCATCAACATTGAGTATCTCACTCCAGAAGTGGTTTGGTATCTCCAACAGACGCTCCATAACCTGTCCAATCAAAGAGATATGCATTAGTTCACTTGTCTGCAAGCTGGCAGTTTTAGAATGAACCAAAAAAAAAAACACATGATAACTTGTCTAATAAACTCAGTCCTATAAATGAATCACATAGATATAGAGCCAGCGTTACAAGATGTAGGCTTCTACTCGCTTTTATTCTGAATGTCCCTATTCATCGTGGTACTTATGGTTTCCTTTGAGTTTCCCAATTTAGACTGACCTTTGGGGTTACCTGTGCTGCCTTGTGGCTGGAGGAGTATGTCATGTTTACAGTTTACTTTGTACTGATGATGAATGGCCACAGCTGACATTGTCAGGTTGACTTTGCTGACCATGACTTTTGTCTGGTTGAGATAGTTACGTGGAAGCCATGGCAAAATCATTCACAAACTAACCTTCACACTCAAATATATGGGTTAGGATACACCATGGACGAAAAATACATTTTCAGGAGGAGAGGAAGATACAATTGTGGTGTTGGAGAAATGATCCAGAGTTCTTTGATGCTATATAGGAGTTATGTTTCTGTTGTTTCTACTTAATTTTCCCTTATGCTCACAGCTTCTTCAGCAAGAGACCCTTTCTATATACCATCATAGGCTTCAGGGTGGTTAATGAATACAGAACAGCTGTCCTATTCTTAGAATCCACCTGCCACATCCTGTATGGACCCCAAGAGGGTGTCGGTGTCATCTCTATGACATATTTTGAAGCCTGCCCCCTCCTGTGTGTGTCTGCATACACACAAAGCTATCACCACCTGGAGCTCCGATGTTCCCTTATCTTAGTGTAGGCATACTTGCTGATAATTATACAGCTGGGCTCTATTGCTTGTTCCAGGTTTTGTTGAACTATCAAAACATCTTTTGCTTTACTTTGCTGCACACTCTGCCAAATGTCTAGACATGGTTGCAAGTTTAAATGTACAGCCTCTAAACCCTCCTGTGCCATCCCTGCTAACGGGTTTGCCATTTTTGGGTAAACCCAGGGTTTTCCCGGTTTCTTTGTTTCACACACGTCTTTACCTGTTTTGTTTCCTTGTTTTTTTGTCAACATCTGGTGGGGGCTGTGGCTCAGGACTGGAATACCCAATGACAGTTGGTCCAAACCCCCTTGAAAAGGTTAGAGATTTCATCTTTCAGGGTTGGGGTTTGCTGCAAAAACCCGATGGTCAACAAAAATAAACAAACTCCAAACATTAACAAATAAAATGAATTCCCTAAACGGAGCGCACTCCGTCAGAACTCACAAGTTAAACCCGCGACTGGCCCGGGGTTTAAAGCCCCACTATGAGAAAATTTCACAAACTTCATCTCAGTGCAGCTGATCACTATGTTCTCAAGCGTAATTTAGCCCCATCCCGTTTCAATGTACTATATACAGCTAATTGTTATTTGTGCATCATATCTGGTAATTTCAGAATTTGCACCACAGTACATCATGATTAAAGTGTACCTGTTTTTTTTCCTCATAAATTATTCGTATAAATATTAATTCGTATATGTTCCTGCAAAGTCACTGTTTTTGTTCTGAAAGTGTGAACATAGTTTAAAGACACCTAGAAACCAATGAAAATGGCATACAATAACAATAGAAAGTGTAGTTTTGAACACGAGACAGTTTGGTAACAAATAGATCACCCCAAATGTACAATTCAAATCAATGGTGCTGAATAAATAGCAGTAATGTATCAACATATAAGGAAAAGAGTAGGACAAGCAAAGCAAAACACTAAATGAACCAACGACATGCAGAAACAATGTCTATGGCAGTGGTTCTCAACCTTTTTTGGCCCATTCCCCCCTTCACCATATTTCAGAACGCCATTCCCCCCCTTCCTATCAAAAATTTGGCCCGTTCCCCCTTTCACCGTATTTTCAGAACGTCGTTCCCCCCCCCCCCCCCCCCTTTCATATTTCCTATCTAAAAATCCCCCCACCCCTACACAGTATACGTAAAAGTGGAAGGCAAATGTAATAGCATATACTAAAACAAGTCTAGACATCCACATAAAACATGATTGGTGGGTCTACTGACTTTATAAAATGAATTTAGAAGGACGAGACATACATAACTGTAAAGTATGAGGAAAAACTATGTCAAGTAATCGGTTCTTGTATTAACGCGATCTTGAAATGGTCTTCATTCCCCACCAGTTGAGAAGCACTGTACTAGAATATGTTAGTGTAGACCATACAGCAGTACGTAACACCAGAATGAGGGACAAACAGGTTACTAAATAAACAAGTGTTTACATGACAGACGTTTCAGGCTTACGTTTGAAGATGTTGGCACAAGGAAGGCCAGCGTGTCTTTGTTTGCCTGTGGCAGGCTGTTAACCAGATGGACACAGTTGGTCCTGATATTTTTCTTGTGACAGCATTTCTAAGAACGCAGAGACAGCAATCAATATCTAATTACTTAACAGTTGTGTGTGAACAAATAAAGTTGCGTACAGCCCAGAGATAACATATGTATATGATAGCAATGTAAGATTCATCAGAATAAAATAATACACCTGCATCACACCACTGGTTAACCAGGTTCAACACCATCTGGCATGCCAGTATGTCATGTGATTATTCTTACCTTAATGACATGCAACGGTTTGTGATGTCACTTGTGTTCTTACCTAAAATCATGGCATGCCACTGTCATGTAATCTGCATTGTTACCTCAACCATGGCACATCACTGCTTGTCACATGTTACCGCCAACCATGGCACATCACCGTCCATGTTTCCCCATCCATAGCACATCACTGCGCGTTCACGTTACCCCAAACCATGGCACATTATTGCTTGTCACAGTTACCAATAACCATGGCACATCACTGCTTGTCACATGTTACCATAACCATGGCACATCACTGTCACATGGTTACCCCACCATGGCACATCAGTGCCACATGTTACCCCAACCATTGCACATCACTGTCACATGGTTACCCAACCATGGCACATCAGTCCCACATGTTACCCCACCATGGCACATCACTGTCACATGGTTACCCCCAACCATGGGCACATCAGTCCCACATGGTTACCCCAACCATGGCACATCATGTCACATGGTTCACCCCAACCCTGGCACATCAGTGCCGACATGGTTGACCCCAACCAGTGATGGCACATCACTGTCACATGTTTACCCCAACCATGCACATCAGTCCCACATGGTTACCCCAACCATGGCACATCACTGTCACATGGTTACCCCAACCATGGCATATCGCTGTTGGAGAACATGTTTCCCCAACCATGGCACATCACTGTCACATGGTTACCCCAACCATGGCACATCATTGTCACATGTTACCCCAACCATAGCACATCACTGTTTGTCACATGTTAAGCAAACTAAGACCTCTCTATTATATGGTACCCCAACCATAGCACGCCATTGAGCTGTGATGTGTATTGTTCCAATTATGGCACACCATTATTTGTAATGTGATGTATGTATGTTTAAATGCTTCCCCCCTTACCATGCCTACATTTGCTGCTGTCTCAGATTCAGGCCTCTGCTTATAGACAGCACATAATCAACAATGGTAGCACTCAAGAGGCATCAAATCATTTCTATTACACAAAATATTTATAAACTGCAAATTCTCAATTTAATGAAAATTTTTTTTTAAATAAATTTTCAACAAACAATTTAAAATTTACAAAAAGTCAAAGGACCCTTCTCTACATGCCTGCAATCACACTAGTCATGTGGTGCTGGCCCCACACATCAGGATGAGATGAGGTGCTGTGGTCAATACCACGCTGCCCACCTTTATTTCCCAGATAATTAATAGGTACATTTCAGGCTGGGCCAACCTGGCAGCAAGTTGAAAGAGAAGAATCCATTAAGTGGAAATCCTGAAACACATGACCGCTAGACAAATGTACCTCCATCGCTACCATGGCTCATATATATGTACTGCGTGCAGACAATACTGACCAAATGTCTACTCTATATAAAACAGCAGTCGTCCATTGTGCTTATTTTAACTACTGAACCGGAATGGTGCCAAAGAACAATCTAGATATCACCAGTAACAGGAGCCTACCTGCAGCTTCCACAAACCGGGACCACAGGCTATAGGTGATCAAAGGCTCCTTGAGGCTGCGTAGGAAATCCTTCAAGCACCCACAGACCACATGAATGTCATGGATGGATGACTGAGGATACAAAACAACATTCAATAAGCAAAAGCATATACTTACTCTTCAATCAGCATAAATCATGATATATCTGGACTCTATGAATCCTTTGTAAGCATGGTAATTAGAGCTGTGTCCAAGCATTTAGGGTACTAATTTCTCAAGTCTGAAGATATGGATTTAAACAATTCTAAAGATTTGTGCCTACATGTGATTAACTGTAAAAGTTACAGCCAGTGTTGAGTGTGGACACCACAAGTGGTTTATATAATCGAGTCTCCAATGCTATCATCTGCAACGTCAAGCCCAATGAGCTTGCACGCTTGTGTGATGGAACTGTTTCTTGGACATTCCCTGTTTTTTCCTGGCCCTGCACTCCCGTATCTCTAATGAACAAGCTGACTCATGAATCTGGAAACATATGCTAGCCATTATAAAATAATAGCAAAAGTATCAAATGTATAGCAAACACTGTATAGTCAAATGTCTGGTTGGTAAACTACAGCTTACCAGGTGTGGGTATCTGCCTTTTAGGAACTTCTCTTTCAGCTCTTTGATCTCTCGGTCAGATCTGTGGAAGATTTATGTTAGAGTGTTATAGGCATTAGCATAAGAGCAAGAGACAGACAGAAAAACAAACAGGAAGATGGCTAGCCAGAAAGAAGAAGTGTGTGAATGGGACAAGGAGACTGGTAATGATAGATGGTGAAATAGAGATATGAGACAGAGGGGATGAAGGTAAAGAGGGTATAACAGTGATGGACAGAGGCTGTAATTTAGATGAGTGATAAATATACAAATAAGTGTGACAAAGCCTTGAGATACATGTACGCCCATTTGTCTTCCTGTATGTAATTGGTTGGTTGGCTGCGGGTAACACTGAAGCCTGATGCCTAAACCCTGACAAGGCCCTGCATCTGTCAGAGTGAGATTAGCATGAAGACTTCTCCCAGCCCAGTACCCCCTCAATGTGGAGTGTGTTACAGACATCTCTTGCCCAGTCACAACTCTGAAATCAGCAGGTGTGCAATACTGATACTGATGCTTCAGATCTGCAGTGACATTTTAATATGTAACCACGTCATGACTCACCACACATGATCAAACTGACAGATTAGGCCTAGGCCAGTCATGTTTCCTCCATGGCTTTTATTATTCCTATATCAATATACTCCAACCCAGTTCCCAGAATGAGTCTTAAATTAATCAAATGTAGTTTGTACAATCTCAAGTTACAATATCACACCTGTTACATGATGGTCACAGAAAGACATTGTCCACAGGTCAATACTTGGAATAAGCAACATGCAAACAGCCAGTGTGTTTACAACTGTAATAAAGTATAGCACACATGGCATAGTTACAATAAATGAGCCATGCCGCTGACCAAGAGAGTGAGCATGTTATAATTGTTATCGGCTAAGACAGAATCGACACGTTTAGGCAAAAGCCTGATATCATCACCATGTAACAGGACTGTTGTTTAATACCAGGCTCACCGTGGCTATTGGAAAGACTGGCCAGTTTTCCTGCCTCAAACATGTCATGCCCAGTGTCCCCTGTGTCCAGCTTCATGCTGGTTGACCCCTGCCCCTTGTTCTAGGAAGCATGTCTTCCATGACTGTTCTTGTCATAAGTCACAGAGACATGTAATATGGCCAAAGTATTTCATGTAGTGAGACACAACACCGTCTATGAGCCAGTTATCTTCAGTGTTCGGATCAGATTTGCTACAACACTGCCAGATTAACCATAATGAGCACCAAAATTAGAATACTTACCCAGGTACTCGATAAAGTCCAACTTCCTGCAGACCGCGGTTCTCAATTTCATTAGCACAATTTACCTGTTGAAATGTGTACACAAGTATATAGTTTAACATATGTCCTACCCCTTGCATAATAACTTACATAAGCCGACTATTTAGAACAGTGGGATGTAATTTTTTTCTTTTCTGGCACAACTAACAAAATGACACTAAAGGTGACAAAATGTCCTTTGCAGGATGATGTGATCACCCCCAACTGTAGGCAGACTTTCTAGACAATGTGACGTTCAGTAGTCTGCTTTTGCTTTCTGAATGAGGAGTCCACGTTAAAAGTCCAGCTGACCGATGTAGGGGTTGACCTCTCTGCTCCATGTTAAAAGTCCAGCCAACCGGTGTAGGGGTTGACCTCTCTGATCCACGTTAAAAGTCCAGCCAACCGGTGTAGGGGTTGACCTCTCTGATCCACATTAAAAGTCCAGCTGACCGGTGTAGGGGTTGACCTCTCTGATCCACGTTAAAAGTCCAGCCAACCAGTGTAGGGGTTGACCTCTCTGATCCACATTAAAAGTCCAGCTGACTGATGTAGGGGTTGACCTCTCTGATCCACGTTAAAAGTCCAGCCAACCGGTGTAGGGGTTGACCTATCTGATCCACATTAAAAGTCCAGCTGACCGATGTAGGGGTTGACCTCTCTGATCCACGTTAAAAGTCCAGCCAACCGGTGTAGGGGTTGACCTCTCTGATCCACATTAAAAGTCCAGCCAACCGATGTAGGGGTTGACCTCTCTGATCCACATTAAAAGTTCAGCTGACCGATGTAGGGGTTGACCTCTCTGATCCACGTTAAAAGTCCAGCTGACCGATGTAGGGGTTGACCTCTCTGATACACATTAAAAAGTCCGCTGACCGATGTAGGGTTGACCCTCTCTGATCCACGTTAAAAGTCCAGCTGACCGATGTAGGGTTGACCTCTCTGATCCACGTTAACAGTCCGCTGACCGATGTAGGGGGTTGACCTCTCTGATCCACGTTAAAAGTCAAGCAACCGATGTAGGGGTTGACCTCTCTGATCCACATTAAAGTTCAGCTGACCGATGTAGGGGTTGACCTCTCTGATCCACATTAAAAAGTCCCAGCTGACTGGTGTAGGGTTGACCTCTCTGATCCACGTTCAAAAGTCCAGCCAACCGTGTAGGGGGTTGACCTCTCTGATCCACGTTAAAAAGGTCCAGCCAACCGGTGTAGGGGTTGACCTCTCTGATCCACATTAAGAGTGTCAGCTGACCGATGTAGAGGTTGACCTCTTTGCTCCACATTAAAAGTCCAGCTGACCGGTGTAGGGTTTGACCTCTTAGCTCCAAAGTCAGCGCACAGAAAGTTTCATTAAAGTGCAATCGCATTAAGCCCCTCAACCATGTAGACTTGTTTGTTTAAAAAGTACTTGTCCTGCGCAGCAGGTTGCGATCAATCCATTTATTTTTTTAGCAATTTTACTGTCAGTATTTTGCCACTGCTTTCTGACATTTAACAGTTAAGTCCAACCTATGCCAGTGAAGAACGCCCTATTTACAGCAGAAGTTTAAGGGCAACGCTTACCCTTTTTGGCCACGACTTCAATCACAACCTTGTGTACATAATAAAACCACAAAATGCGTTCAGTTCTAAATTATTAGTGAGGAGTGGAAATGGGTTTACAGTATTTAACCCTTTACAGGGCAAAACCTTGTCCATTTTGTACCCCTAAACGGGCAATTTTTTTCGGGTTTTGGAAAAAGTTCGGGTCGCGTTAGAAAAAACATCACAAAAAAGGGGTTTAGTCAACCTTTTATTTTAAATAAACAACACAATGAAGGGAAAGCTGCAGAATTGTTACTCACGTGATGTTGCCGGAAATCCATACATGAACACAAATATTACGAAATACGGCATGTTTGTGATTTCCGTCACCTATACGGCAATATACAAACACATTTTTAGAATCATAATCACTTCTTTAAAGTCCGACTCACGCTGCTAATGCAAAGTAACGCTTTTCACTGATATCTAGCTCCGATTATTGTCACTTCGTGCCCTTTATGTCATTTAAAATGAACTTAGCGAAATCTCGGCTATCACTTGAAGAATCGCCGAAATCCATTTTGAAAAACAGCGTAAAAATCCTGAAAACTATCAAAAATTGTCCTTAAAAGTCCGTTTAAATTGATACTATCGCGTTTACAAATGGCGGCCACGTTGTCAAGCTGTAGGCGAAAGCGAAAGTACCGTCGGGTGTCGGAAAGCCGAGAGATCGCGATTTTTACAATGCATAATAGTATCGGCCGGAATTGGCCGCTACGATCGTTTTCTCGCATCGGCCGGAATCAGACGCTATGCCTTGTAAAGGGTTAAACCAAAGAAAACATGTTAAATTAGTGTTTAACATAAACATAAAATGAAGATGTTTAAAAAGATGGGACATTAGCACAAAACATGGGACAATTGTATTTTAACATGAAACATATGACAGTATTTAACATAAAACATATGGCAGTATTTAACATAAAACATATGGCAGTATTTAACATAAAACATATGGCAGTATTTAACATAAAACATATGGCAGTATTTAACATAAAACATATGGCAGTATTTAACATAAAACATGACAGTATTTAACATAAAACGTATGGCAGTATTTAACATAAAACATATGACAGTATTTAACATAAAACATATGGCAGTATTTAACATAAAACATATGACAGTATTTAACATAAAACATGGCAGTATTTAACATAAAACATATGAGAGTATTTAACATAAAACATATGGCAGTATTTAACATAAAACATATGGCAGTATTTAACATAAAACATATGGCAGTATTTAACATAAAACATATGGCAGTATTTAACATAAAACAGTATTTAACATAAAACATATGGCAGTATTTAACATAAAACATGACAGTATTTAACATAAAACATATGGCAGTATTTAACATAAAACGTGACAGTATTTAACATAAAACATATGGCAGTATTTAACATAAAACATATGACAGTATTTAATCATAAAACATATGACAGTATTTAACATAAAACATATGGCAGTATTTAACATAAAACATATGGCAGTATTTAACATAAAACAATATGGCAGTATTTAACATAAAAACATATGACAGTATTTCAACATAAAACATATGACATTAGTGCTTAATATAAAGCACTTGACATTAATGTTTATGGTAAAATATGGGACAGAGATAAAATAGGAAAACCCACTAGCCAAAGTAAATGAAAGTTACATATTTTTTTAAAAAACCAAAAATAAACAAAGTATTCACAAAAGGCATAAAAAAAACAAGCATAAAGATGGATAGATCAATGACATGAACTCACAATAAGTCTTGGAATCATTGGGCGCTCGCTGGAACAAAGTCTGATATGAGACCCTGAAAACAAAGAATGATTAATTCAAATTTCTTTGTTTTGAGTTATTCATGTTTCTTATGTTCACTAAGAAACATAGTAACTAATTGAAATTAACAATGCTAACATGCTCTCAAAGGTGGCAAAATGTAACTTTATTGTTGATTGGGCTACTCTTTGTCAATGAAATGAAAAGCTTGCCAGCGTGCTTTCGTTTAACTGCACTTTCAAGGCCAGGTACACAACTTTACAGATGACGGATTAGCATTAGTTGTCACTTTTGTACATTTATTTTTATTTAGTTGTATTAGTGTGTAATCAGGATGTTTTAAGGGAAGCTGAGTTACACAGACAACTTACCACAAACATCAGAAAGAGGAAGTCATTTTTTGGTCACATTATGAGAAGACAAAAACTGGAACATGTGACAACCAGAAAGATTTGCAGAAAGAGGGATGGAACACAGTGTGAGAAGATTCTTGACAATCTTGTGTCATGGCACGGAAGGGAGTCAACACACATGTGATTATATTCTAGTAAACCTCACAAATTCAACTTCTAATTTTGTTGATTTACTTATGTTTTTGATTAATCAATATAAGCTAGTACTGGCAACAGAGCTTAACTCTCATACACCCCAGATATGTTAAAAGATCACATAAATTTACCTTACAGGTACACTGATAAACTCTCATACAATCCATAAGTGTTATAGATAGGATCACAAAAATTTACATTACACTGGGTGATCAATTCTCATACACTCTAGTACAGTGGTGTCTTAACCGGTTGTGGTATTCACCCCACCCCCCTCAGGGGGGAATTTTAGGGTTCGGGGGGGGGGGGTGGTGGGGGGGGGGGGTGGGGGGGGGGGGGGGGGGGGGGGGGGGGGAAATTAAGATTATGTCAAGATCGCATTACTACAAGAACCGCTTACTTGATATTGTTTTTCCCTTCATACTGTACGGTTCTGTCCATCTCATCCTTCTAAAATTCAATTTATAAAGTAAGTAGACCCACAAATCATGTTTTATGTGGACATCTAGACTTGATTTAGTATGTAGTATTAAATTTAACTTCCATTATTACGTATACTGTGTAGGGACGGAGGCGGGATTTTTAGGTAGGAAATACGAAAGGGGGGAATGACGTTCTGAAAATATGGTGGTGGGGGCAAATGTTTAGGTAGGAAATACGAAAGGAGGGGCATTATGTTCTGAAAATATGGTGAAGGAGGGCACGGGCTAAAAAAGGTTGAGAACCACTGCTCTAGTAGAAGTGTTGTATCCCATACATTTATCTGACCGTAACACTGATCAACTCTCATACACCCCAGATATGTTACAAGATCACATAAATTTACCTTACAGTTACACTGATAAACTCTCTGAGAGGATCTCAGATTGACCAGAGTTACACTGATAAACTCTCTGAGAGGATCTCAGATTGACCAGAGTTACACTGATACACTCTCACACACTATAGAGATCTAACATACTTGACCCACCTCTGAAAACTTGTTACCTCTGAGAGGAATCTCAGATTGACCAGAGTTACACTGATACACTCTCACACACTATAGAGATCTAACATACTTGACCCACCTCTGAAAACTTGTTACCTCTGAGAGGATCTCAGATTGACCAGAGTTACACTGATACACTCTCACACACTATAGAGATCTAACATACTTGACCCACCTCTGAAAACTTGTTACCTCTGAGAGGATCTCAGATTGACCAGAGTTACACTGATACACTCTCACACACTATAGAGATCTAACATACTTGACCCACCTCTGAAAACTTGTTACCTCTGAGAGGATCTCAGATTGACCAGAGTTACACTGATACACTCTCACACACTATAGAGATCTAACATACTTGACCCACCTCTGAAAACTTGTTACCTCTGAGAGGATCTCAGATTGACCAGAGTTTACACTGATAAACTCTCACACACTATAGAGATCTAACATACTTGACCCACCTCTGAAAACTTGTTACCTCTGAGAGGATCTCAGATTGACCAGAGTTACACTGATACACTCTCACACACTATAGAGATCTAACATACTTGACCCACCTCTGAAAACTTGTTACCTCTGAGAGGATCTCAGATTGACCAGAGTTACACTGATACACTCTCACACACTATAGAGATCTAACATACTTGACCCACCTCTGAAAACTTGTTACCTCTGAGAGGATCTCAGATTGACCAGAGTTACACTGATACACTCTCACACACTATAGAGATGTAACATACTTGACCCACCTCTGAAAACTTGTTACCTCTGAGAGGATCTCAGATTGACCACAGTTACACTGATAAACTCTCACACACTATAGAGATCTAACATACTTGACCCACCTCTGAAAACTTGTTACCTCTGAGAGGATCTCAGATTCACCAGAGTTACACTGATAAACTCTCACACACTATAGAGATGTAACATACTTGACCCACCTCTGAAAACTTGTTACCTCTGAGAGGATCTCAGATTGACCAGAGTTACACTGATACACTCTCACACACTATAGAGATCTAACATACTTGACCCACCTCTGAAAACTTGTTACCTCTGAGAGGATCTCAGATTGACCAGAGTTACACTGATACACTCTCACACACTATAGAGATGTTAGTTAGTTAGTTAGTCGACAGATCATCCTCGCTGCACATCGAACCATTCAGTCCATAAGTGCTCGGATCCCCTCCTCAGCAAATCCCGCAGCGTGTAGCGGCTAACGATGCCAGTTCTGTGTTGGTTTATCAATCTTCTTTGGCTTCCTGCGTAGTGTTCTTGTTTGGCCACCCCTCTTTTAATTTGCTGCTCCCGCAGTCTGGCCATTGTTGTAGATTCACAGTCATCACTTGGTTCTCGCAAAAGTCTCCCTTCTCGTAGAGCATTCAGAATGTCAGCCTGGTCCATGACGCGTCCGCCCTCCACAGTAGCCTCACCTGCGAGCTTGTCAGCCCGCTCATTTCCTTGTACTCCCGCATGACCTGGCACGAAGATGAAACTAATCTTTGCCAGCCGAGACCGCTTCAGAGGCAGCAACCATTCTCTTCGGATCGACCCCTCCTCTATCCTCTTGATCATGTTCATTGAGTCGCTAAGGAAACAAGCCCTAGTGAATGTCTGTGTCTCGAGCCATGTTATTGCTTTACTTACTGCCATGACTTCCATGGTCAGGCTACTTGTGGTTTCAGTGAAAGCACCAGAGTCCTCCTTCACAATTCTCCCTCCGGCCCGAGCTGTAAAGGCCCATGAGCTTCTCACATGTCGGACGACCGACCCATCTGTGTAGATGACCTGCGTCACCGTCTAGCGAATTCTCGAAAATCAACGCTTGTACTTCAGCCTCAACAGCAGCCGGATTTTCTTGTCTGCATTTTCTATCTAGTTGGATGCAAACTGAAAAGGATGTGCAGAAATCTGTTGGCACTTGCACCCACTCCTCGCCAGGTTCTAAGTCCTCAAGTGAACACACCTGTTGAAGAATGTCTTCGGCTTGACCCATCCACGACCGTCCTCTTTTTAACCTGCTGCCCTTCACCTTCCTAATTTCACTATGCAGTGGATGTTGTGTGTTTGCGTTAATTCTGAGGTAGGCGCGTGCCCTGCAAACTTGTATTCTCTCTTCAATGGTTGGAAAATCAAGAAGGTAGCGCATCGCCCTGCATGCTGTATCTCTTGTACATCCAAGAATAATGCGCATTAGCTTCATTCTGTATCCTTTCCATCCTTTCTATCTGTTTATGGCTGAGAGTCAGGATTGCCATTGCATACTCCAAAACAGACATGACCAGCCCCTCGTACAGTAGACATAGATGGCGCTGCTCACAGTTTGCTGCCGCCATCACCCGCATCGCTGCCAAACCCCGCTTGGCCTTTGTTATCACCTGGTCTATGTGCACATTATAAGCAAGGCTTCGATCAAACCGTATCCCCAGGTACTTCATTGCCTGCGTTCTTTCCACCGTCTCTGAACACAGCATTACAGTTGGTGTTGGATTGTTGACAATATGATTATTCAACGAGAACCAAGTAACTGTTGCCTTTGTTGGGTTGACCATTGCCCCAGCTTCATCACACCAAGTACTTATGCGATTGAGTTCGGTTTGTAGTTCCACAGCAACCTCCTCTCTATCCTTACCCTGACGATACACTAAAACATCATCGGCATACGACAATGTCCTGCCAGGTCCAGTGATCTGCTCACTGGTGATTCTCACTGTGTAGGCGTTGAACAGTACCGGAGATAATGGTGATCCCTGTGGTAGGCCAGGAATAGAGATGTAACATACTTGACCCACCTCTGAAAACTTGTTACCTCTGAGAGGATCTCAGATTGACCAGAGTTACACTGATACACTCTCACACACTATAGAGATGTAACATACTTGACCCACCTCTGAAAACTTGTTACCTCTGAGAGGATCTCAGATTGACCAGAGTTACACTGATACACTCTCACACACTATAGAGATGTAACATACTTGACCCACCTCTGAAAACTTGTTACCTCTGAGAGGATCTCAGATTGACCAGAGTTACACTGATACACTCTCACACACTATAGAGATGTAACATACTTGACCACCTCTGAAAACTTGTTACCTCTGAGAGGATCTCAGATTGACCAGAGTTACACTGATACACTCTCACACACTATAGAGATGTAACATACTTGACCCACCTCTGAAAACTTGTTACCTCTGAGAGGATCTCAGATTGACCAGAGTTACACTGATACACTCTCACACACTATAGAGATGTAACATACTTGACCCACCTCTGAAAACTTGTTACCTCTGAGAGGATCTCAGATTGACCTTACAGTTACACTGATACACTCTCACACACTATAGAGATGTAACATACTTGACCCACCTCTGAAAACTTGTTACCTCTGAGAGGATCTCAGATTTACCTTACAGTTACACTGATACACTCTCACACACTATAGAGATCTAACATACTTGACTCACCTCTGAAAACTTGTTACCTCTGAGAGGATCTCAGATTGACCAGAGTTACACTGATACACTCTCACACACTATAGAGATCTAACATACTTGACCCACCTCTGAAAACTTGTTACCTCTGAGAGGATCTCAGATTGACCAGAGTTACACTGATACACTCTCACACACTATAGAGATGTAACATACTTGACCCACCTCTGAAAACTTGTTACCTCTGAGAGGATCTCAGATTTACCTTACAGTTACACTGATACACTCTCACACACTATAGAGATGTAACATACTTGACCCACCTCTGAAAACTTGTTACCTCTGAGAGGATCTCAGATTTACCTTACAGTTACACTGATACACTCTCACACACTATAGAGATCTAACATACTTGACTCACCTCTGAAAACTTGTTACCTCCTGAGGCACTAGGGCATGAAGGGATGCATGGCAGGGCCAGTTTATCTTTACATTCTGGGTGACAGGCAGCACGGCATTCTAGATAAGACATCAAGTTTCATCTTTTCATACGGTAATAAGAGACACATAAATATAGTCTACTGGCCCTGACAGAACTATATATTCTACACTGTACTGGCCACCAGCCTGGGTTATTTAATTTGATTCCTTCAGCTGGTATTGTCATGGCAAGATGGTCAAGCACACTGTGCATCCATTTAAATGCATCTACACCCCCCCCCCCCAACACACCCACCCACACAAGAGAGAGAGAGAGAGAGAGAGAGAGAGAGAGGGGGGGGGGGGGGGGGGGGGGGCAGGGGGGGGGGGGGGGGGGGGGGATGGAGGGGAGGTGAGGGGGGGAGAGGGGATGGGAGGGGGAGAGGGAGGGAGGGGGAGAGAGAGATGAGGGGGGAGGAGGAGAGAGGGAGAGAGAGAGGAGAGGAGAGAGAGGGAGAGAGGGGAGGGAGGGAGAGAGAGAGAGAGAGAGAAGAGGGAGAGAGGGGAGAGAGAGAGAGAGAGAGAGGAGGAGAGAGAGAGGGAGAGAGAGAGAGAGAGAGGGGGAGAGGGGAGAGGGAGGAGAGAGAGAGGAGAGAGAGGAGAGAGAGAGAGAGAGAGAGAGGAGAGAGAGAGATGAGAGAGAGAGAGAGAGAGAGAGAGCTTAACCTCCTAGCTTTCGCATTGAAGGACTACTACTAAAAGGAGAAGGGATTGAGTATTCTAACAGCATTAATGGGATATAACTGACCAAGAATATAAAGATCTTAATTCACACCATTTGGTTCCTTAAAGATAGGCTTGGGACAAGAAGCAAACTCAAATTAAGCTAGTTGAAAACAGCTGTGTCAGTTTAGTGAGAGACAATATTAATACATTATTCTGGTCTCAAACAAATGAAGTAGAGACTCCAAAAGCAAATTTACTGACAAGTTTACCAAACACCCTAATGTAGCTCACTTACATAACAACATAGGAAAACCAACTTAAATAATCATTTGTACGTCATCGTCAAGTGCCGTGCCGACTGGCATAGGCGTTCGTGGCTCTCCACAGATCTCAGTCTTTGGTGTTCTGGATCAACTCTGCTGATGATATTCCTACATGCCACCGTCTCAATCCGTCCAGCATCATTTCTCTTGGTCTGCCGCTGCCTCTCTTCCCCTCGATCTTTCCAGTTGTCACGATGTTCTCCAATGCCTCTCTTCTCATCACATGACCAAATAAAGCTGTTTGTCTCTTTCTTATTGTTGTATATAGTGTTCTAATTTCATTAGCCTCTTTCAGGCAATCGTTGTTAGTTACTCTGGCAGTCCAAGGAATTCGCAACATTCGTTTTAAAAACCACATCTCTGTTGCTTCTAAGTTCTTCCTAATTTGGTCATTTACATTCCAAGATTCGCTGCCATACATCAAAACTGGTTCTATATAGCATTTTAGCACTCTCTCTCTTACATTCATCGATAGCGACTTATTGCACATAATCATAATCATTTGTACAACACCGAATATTCCAACATATAAAGCAAATTAAATTCACTTTCAATATACTAAGGATTCAAAATGGAAAATATGATAAAGGTATTAACAAAAACCCTCGAAGCTCTCAGTAAACAGCATATTAAAAATAAATATGACACAATCATTTTATGTGCTGCAACTATATGCAGATTCACTACAGGCAAAAAATATAGTTCAACAAGATATAAGTACCAGTTCTTACCTTTGCATTTCATGGCCATTTTACTGAATCGAATTCTTTTACCACACTGAAAATAAAGATAAAATATAATTGTAATATGCAGCGTACAGCGAGTTTGGAAATGTTACATGAAAAAACAGTATGTACCTGTGAGTATATATATACAAACACTGCAGTACTTACCAAGCCTGTGTTCATATTTATTATTTTTGTGGATTGGCTGAGAAATTTATTTTTGTGCATTAAACACTTGATTGTTTTACTGAAAATTGCACTAAAAACATGCAACTTAAGATACAAAGGCCATGATGATTATTGGTGAGTTGTATATTGGAGTATGCATCTGAAGTGCTGTTAAGGTTATTGGCAGAGAGTTAGTGGCAATGCAAACAAACCTACAATCTAATAATCCATCAGAAGGAAGAAATCATCCACCAATCTGCACATTAAACTGCCGCAATAAATAAAATAAATTGCTTAATGAGTCAGAAAATTAGTCAGAAAATGATACGTGGATCATGCAAAGGTATAAATAAAATAATGAACAACACAGATGGAGACAAGGCAAAAAAAGCTTTAAACACATCGCCCTGGCCAAGATAGCATGATAGATGTCGCTTAATTTTAACTACTGCATGTTTCAACGAGGATACACATTTGTGAGATTTTTCTGCACAACAGGTCCAGCTCAAGCTTACAGGTTACACTAAAGCTTACATTTTATAAAGCTGTTTTAAATAAGGTTCTGTGTGGGGAGCATCTGTTGGATTTATCAACAATCACTAGAAATGAGAAGAAACCTAATTCTGTTTTTCCAAAAGGATCAATCTTCTTTGATTCAATTCTACATAACATTAGCTATCACAATACAATAATACAATGTATATGTATGCTTAGTATATGTGTGTGTGTGTGTGTGTGGGGGGGGGGGGGGGGGAGAGTGGGGGGAGAGAGAGAGAGAGAGAGAGAGAGAGAGAGAGAGAGAGAGAGAGAGAGAGAGAGAGAGAGAGAGAGAGAGAGAATACTGTTAAGACAGACGAGTAGGTAAATATCAGTGTTGACAGGAGGAAAGCAGAAATGTATCAGTGTTGACAGGAGGAAAGCAGACATTTTAATCAGCTCAAAACAGGCAAATGACCATAAGCAAAGATCTTAAAGGACATAAAGGGAGATATAAGCTAGTAACAAGGTGGTAACATTTGATTGATGCTGTTAATAAAATGAGCACTCACTGGCACACAGGTCTCTGGCTTGATGACAGTTTTAGGCATGAAGATATGTACCCTGTTCAACCCACGGCCTGCAGAATTGGCCTTCCTCAGGGTAGGAGTCCTAAAATTTCAGAAACAGTATATTCTCAAACATACAACATAACACAACTGAAGAATATTAAAAAATTGTGGAATAATTGAATTCCAAGTAAATAATACAAAACATCCAGTCAAGTAACAAACATAATACTATCTGCTTGGACGAAATCTTGTTGCATTAAGAATGGGTGGTTGTTTCTTCAACTTCCTTGTTCCTGGTTTCTGGATAACTGAATGTCTACTCTGAATTCCCTGGTAAAGTGAGCCACCAGCTGGTGAGGTAGATCTTTTACAGGTTGCAGAATCTAGATATATAACACCATAGCCATATATTTGCCGAAGAAATGATCCATCACATGGTTGCGAGTATGTCCATCTGCTCATGCTTTCACGCACATGAATGTAGTTTAATGTAGTACCTAGTTTGTTGTCTCATCTGGCTGTCAGATGGGGTTTAAACTCAACCTCAAGCCACATATCACATACTGGTGCCATTTGAACCAGTATATTTCACAATATTAAAATCGTTACAATATACAAATGTGTGTTATGTTAATTCAGCAGTAGAATTTCACTTTAACACCTTCCTAACAACGTAAACTGAGTACCTTGTTGAATGGTTTATGCAATAATGTTTTCCAACAGCCTCCTTTGCAAACTGTTAGCATAGAAACATTTTAGTACTTTAAAGGATTTGTAAGGATAGTGCCATATTATTGAAGAGTGAGACGAGATGAATAGAATAAAGCAGAAGATGGTGAAATCTTCTTTTTCTTCTGTGTTCATCCGGGGTTTTCTTTTTTTTTCCGGATGTGACTGTGTTGTGCCTGTTTACAGCTGAGCTACGTTCTTGCGCCGTTAGGCCGACACATTCGACTTCTGCGGGCATTTGTTGACCGGGTTAACCTTCCCGGAGATGGTGAATTAACCAGTTTGAGAATGAGATCAGTAAAACACTTACTCTGGTGTGTTTTTGAGAATACTTTTCCTTGGTCTAGCATTGGTGTTGTAATTGGTGTTGCGGTTGAAAAGTTCATCATCACTCTCTGCGCCGCTGTCTTCTATAAACCAAAAAATGAAGAGTAGATGAATTTCATACAGAGCATTGCATTTTGAGATTTTTTTAAATGTAAATTCATAAAGTGATTTCACTAGTAAACATTAAAACTTTAACTTCAATACTTAAATTATAACCTAAATATCTAAATAATTATATTAATAAGACAGGTACAACAATGATACAAAACCCACAATCAACCCCCGACTCCGGGGGGG